>JAWNNO010002200.1:0-12528 GCA_035044985.1 Lordiphosa fenestrarum
AGAGTATGTTATAGTCGGGCTTGACCGACTTTCTTTCTTGTTCTTTTTTAATATTTGTTTAATATTTTTGTTAGCCCTATTATCGACTGTGACTACAACAGGCCTAAAATCGGGGCATAACTGGCCGTACAGGCAAATGAAATTCTCCCACCGATTCAGAGTCGTTATAAGTTTATTTTGTAATTTTGTTAGACTTTCCTTGTTAGGCATCCTAAGTTGATAAGCCCTTGAATAATGTTTACAAATTTGTTGACAGCCCTTTTTTGTAATAAATACTGGAAATTAATTACCAATTTTTAGCAAAATTCTTTGGCAGCTGATTTCAGATTACATAAGAAAAAGTCTAGCGGGCTCAAATCGAACGATCTTTGTGGCCAATTCACTTCACCTCTGATAGAGATAAGCCTACTGTTGTACCTGGTTAGTACCACATTTCGTCTAGATTCAAATCGTTGGGGTTAAATGGGTTATCATCGATCGGTAGCGCTCGCCGTAAATGGTACGTACTAATGATGCAACCCGCCCAAAATCCGTACCAAACAGTAACTTTTTATACCCTTGCAGAGGGAGGCAGCATTTCCGACCACTTTAAGCATATATATTCTTGATCAGCATGAAGAGCTAAGTCGCTATGGCCATGTCCGTCTGTCCGTCTGTTTCTATGCGTTCTCCTCCGTCAGTTTGAAAGCTATCTCGACCAAACTTTGCACGAAGTCTTCTGGTACAAATACGCTGCACATTTGTTGGAAACGGCCGGATCGGATGACTTTAACATATAGCTGCCATAGGAACGCTCGGTCGAAAAACTAGTTCTAGTGAGAAATTTTTTTTTGTTTTAATGGTAAAATTCCAAATTCCGTATTTACTAGTTTTCTATGCTTCTGACCAGTTTTGTCAAAATCGGACATCTATATAGTGCAGCTACCATAAAAAAGAAAGCTTAGAAAACTAGTCTTAGTAAGTAAAATTGGTATTTATTTATTTTATAAGCTTTCACACAATTCTTCAAAGTTTTGTCAAAATCGGAATACTATAGGTTATAGCTGCCGTGCTCGACCGACCGGTCGAGAAACTGATTTGTTTTTAAAGAAACGCCTCCAAACTTTGTAATCCTTAGTTTGCTATGCATTCCCATGATTCCATCAAGTTTGGTTGAAATCGGACATCTATATAGTACAGCTGTCAAACAAAAGTAGTCTTATTGAGAAAAACTTGTTTGTTTTCAGTGGATATGTCCTTCAAATTAGTTAAAAAAACGTGCTGCAAGGGTATACAGGGTTGTCCATATTCGACGGACCCATCTGGCAACGCCATAACTTTTGACAGAGATGTCAGATCGCTTAATGACATACCGCGTTTGAAGCGTCAGTCCAAGCAGATTTTTACCATGGAACAATACACGCCACGCGAGCGCTCTGAAATAGTTGAAATTTACATTCAACAGAACAAGTCAATTGTGAAAACTCAACGTGCTTTTAAAAAATTAAAAAATCACATTGAATGGGACCGTAAATAAGCAAAATTGCCGTATTTACGCCACTGAAAATCCTCAGGAGATTCAAGAAGTGCCTCTTCATGACGAAAAAGTCACAGTTTGGTGCGGCGTTAGTGCGAAAACGGTCATTGGGCCGTTTTTCTTCCAAAATGAAAATGGCCATGCTGTTACCATCAACCAGGAGCGTTATCGCGACATGATGACCAATTTTGTGATGCCAATTATTCGTCGAAAGCGTATGAGGCAGTTCTGGTTTCAACAAGACGGCGCTCCACCGCACACAAGTCGCATAACAATCGATTTTCTGAAGAAATTGTTTCCGGGCCGTTTGATGTCGAAAAGTGGTGATTTGGACTGGCCACCGCGTTCGCCCGATTTGACGCCGCCTGACTTCTTCTTGTGGGCATATTTAAAGTCAAAGGTTTACGTTAACAAGCCAAGGACCGTAGAAGAGCTCAAGGACAACATTCGTGAAGAAATAGCCGCTATTCCGGCCGAAATGTTGGCGAAAACGATGGAAAATGCTGCAAAAAGGGCACAATACGCCATCAACGCCAGAGGCGGCCATTTGAGAGATATCATATTCAAAAATTGATGTAAACAAATCTACTTGGAACAAATTAAATGATTAAGATTGCCAACCGCCAAATTTTTATTTTTTTCTTTGATTTTTTTAAAAAAAACATGGGTCCGTCGAATATGGGCAACCCTGTACAAACTTCGGCCGAGACGAAGTTAACTTTCCTCTATTTTTTGTAAAGTTTTGCAGAGTATAAAACTGATCAAGGCTTCATTTTTTCTGTCTTTGCAGTAAGCTGTTGTCATTGAAAATACAGTTATCTACGAAAACTAATAACAAACTAGACTAGACAGATCTTAAGAGAGTAATACCCAAATGCCTGGTTGTTTTCTTTATTAAAAGATCATGATCAAACACTCTGACACATTCGATGTACCCTTTACTAAGCCATTTTATTCCCCCAGAGTTGAAAAATGCTACATTTAGTTGATTTACTGTCCGTTGTTGTCTGGGTTTTTCTTCAGCAATCTTCTGCCTTGTGTTTTTTTTTGCTCTTAACTTCATCATCATCGTCGTCGTCTGCGTCGCCATCGTTATGTGGCTTGTGTTGTCTGCCATATGTCCAAGAGTCTCATCCATTACAAATGATTTTTTCTTCTTCTTTTTATTATTTTTATACCCTGTTCCCATTGAAAATGGGAAAAGGGGGATCATGAAGTTGTGCGAATGTATGTAACAGGGAGAAGGAAAATTTTCCGACCCCATAAAGTATATATATTCTTGATCAGCATTAACAGCCGAGTCGATATAGCCATGTCCGTCTGTCCGTCTGTCCGTCTGTCCGTCTGTCCGACTGTCCGTCTGTCCGTCTGTCCGTCTGTCCGTCTGTCCGTCTGTCCGTCTGTCCGTCTGTCCGTCTGTCCGTCTGTCCGTCCGTCCGTCTGTCCGTCTGTCTGTCTGTATGAACGCGTCGATCTCAGAGACTATAAGAGATAGAGCCACAAATTTTTGCACGAAGGTAGATTTATGCTGTACGCAGATCAAGTTTGTTTCAGATTTGGAAAATTCCCACCCGTCCCCCTTTTATCCCCAAAAAACCAAGACCTCCTCTAGAAATTCTACACCTAAACAACCGTCAGATCCACAATTTTCAAGTTAGAGCCTCGTGGTTTAGTATGCATCAAGCTAGGCCCAATATCTATCTATTCTGAAAAGTACAATCAGATCGGACAAAAAACACCGGAGTTATAAGCGAAACAGTAAGAGCACAACCCCCACCCAGTTGTTGGCCAGGACTACCAAAAGTGTTGCCTACATTTAGGATGACATTTTGTCACAAAGAAATAAATGAAAACAAATGAACAGGGTATTTTGTGGTCGGGAAACTCGACTACAGCGCCCTTACTTGTTTTTTTTGTGTTGTGTTTATAATGCGATCTGGAGGCATGCCTACTGGCTGGTACGCTGCTGCTTACATGATCTTGTTTTGTCTAGGGATTTGGGCAAGTTCATGCTTTTTGATGGATTATTATTATGGAAGTTTGAAAAACTTTAATGGCTTTTTGTGTCAGATCTTTGATAATGCTTTAGGGTCTAGGAAGACAACTGCTTCAAGGTTCTTACATGGAAGATTAGGCTTAGTTTTGGTTGGATAATTGATGACTTGAAAAATAGTTTTAACATTGATTTCTCTTAGTGCATTTACCCTAATTGAAAAACTAGCTTTCAGCACCAAAAACGGCGCATTTGTCCTGTCCATAAAAGGCCAAACTATACAAACTTAAAGAAAAAACGTGCCTAGCTGTGTATAATGAAGTTAATAAAAATAAAAACGAACAAAAAAACACAAACCAAGTTTGTACAACTAAAAAATATTAGTAGTCAATCAACGTGCGAATGAAATTACAATGGAGTCGATAACGCCAATTGGATTCATGTGAAACAAAATAGTTGATTTTTGTTTGCAGTTTAACTAGAATTGTGATTTTCGCAGATCAGTTCATAGTTTTATGTGGTTCGAATACCCTGTCGCAATCCGCGCCTCAAGCCAAGCAGTTCGATGGCGGTTTGCTTAGAATTTTTACAGGTATCAAAAGCCTTGCTCGGAACGCTTAAAGAGCGAAAGAGAAAGCGCTGTCTATAGGACAAGGTCTCTTGAATCAAACCTTATAAATTATTGAAAATTTTAAAATAAAAAAATTTCTTTAAATAGCTCTTTAAAGAACTAAATTAATTTTTTTAACAGTTTTGAAGGTAGAAAGCTATTTCGATTGATAAATTTTACAACTTTTTACTAAACTGAAAACCTAGGAAAAATTTTAAAAAAGTGGATTCAATCATCATAAATATAAAGCTAATTAAGATCCATGGTAAGACAGATAAGCTTTGAAGCTGGCCTAAAAAAACTATGTAAAAATCCAGAGTCGCAAAATCTGTTACCAAATCATGTCTCGAACGCATTCTGTTTGTTTCTTCTGAAAAACAGTGTAATCGATTACAATCAAAGACTTATGAAAAGTCAACATCAACAACAAAGTAAAGCCTACTTCCATATTGTAAGTCAATTTTCAGGCAAATTATTAAAAAAAAAATATTTTAAATTCCATTTCTGAGCTAAATACATATGCAAATAAGCACATTTACAGGGCAACACTTAGTCCAGCTTGAACAAAATGTAAATTTTTGTTGTTATGTTTTTGCCAAACAATGGAGCTCTCACCCACACACAAACTTCGTGAGAGACAACGGCAATAAAATAATTACAAAAACAATTGTTCGACACAGTAAGCAAAGGCGCAAAGAAGTCGAAAATAATAAATGTCAATTGAGCACGCGTTGCTGCAAGTGTATGTGAGTGTGTGTGTGTGTGTGTATTCCATTCGACTTTTTGTTGTTGCCAAGTGCGTTTAGTAATTTGTTGGTAATTATCAACAAATGTGCGCTCACGCACATTTAAATGTAAATTAGTCAAAGAGAGAGAGAGAGAGGGAAAGAGATGGAGAGAGTGTGAGCGCGTGCATCACTGCAGTTGCTAATTACAGTAGAGAGTGTGCCAGTATCGCAGCCGCGGGGGCGAGGCTATTCTCAAGCACAGTGGTGCGTGGGCGCACAGTGGAACAGGAAATTCATTTGTTAGTTGGCCTTTTCAATTTGTTGCTTTGTTGTGTTAATTAATTTGAAATTTATTTATGAGCTCTACAAGAAAGAGAGAGAGAGGGAGAGAGAATTAATATGCAACAAAAATGCTATTGTATAGTTAAGTATTTAGCGTGATGGGAGGGACACAAGGTAAGAGAGAAGCCCCTACTGACCACAATCAAAGAGTTGCGCATGTATTGCACTGGTGGGGAATTGTTTTAGGAACTGGGGGGTGCTTCTGCATTTTTTTTTTTGAATTACAAAATTAATTTCTAAAACATTCCATTATCTGCTTGTTTTATACAAAATTCGCACATTTCGAGTTAAGAGAATGCAAAATAAATTCTTTAAGCAACGTAACAATCTTAAAACGAGAGCGTAAGTTAAAGTCGGCCCTGCCCGACTTCGAAATACCCGTTACTCAGCTCAGCTCGGATAAGTATGCAACATTTTTTTAACTCGGCCATTTATTATCCGATCCTTTTGAAAATTTGTGAGATTGTAGATATTGGCCACATAGACTACACTGCAAAATATCTTAAAAATTGTGGGAGTTATTCAATATTTTTTATTGCGGGGGCGGGAGGGGGCGTGGCCAAAATTTGAAGCAAACTTGATCTGCCTACAGACAATACTAGCTTACGTATAAAATTTGGTTGCTCTAGCTCTTCTAGTCTCTGAGATCTAGGTGTTCATACAGACGGACGGACGGACGGACGGACGGACGGACGGACGGACGGACGGACAGACGGACATGGCTATATCGACTCGGCTGTTGATGCTGATGAAGAATATATATACTTTATGATATCGGAGATGCTTCCTTCTGCCTGTTACATACATTTGCACGACTTTAGTATACCCTTTTTACTCTACGAGTAACGGGTATAAAAATTACTTTTTGGTTTGTAAGCATTGGTAATTGGCTAAAGGCCTGTTCCCAGGACCGCGGAAAATACATTTTTATGACGAGCTCCATATAAAAAAAGAGCGGCGAAAAGTTTCCGCTGCTGCTTTTATTTTCTAAGTTCTGAGGAAGCAAAAATAAATACACAATTAGCCTATCGATAGTTGACATATCGATAGCGCTTTGGATCGTGAGTGGACTGTAAAACAGCTGTTGCCAGAATCAAAATAAAGCGCAATCAATTATTTAATCGTCAAAAATGGAAACAACGGAGGGAAAAAAGCAGAGAGCAGAAAAGAGCGGAAAAGGAAGCGTACTGAAAGTTTCAACCCCGAGGACAAAGTTGCTCTTATAAAGGCAGTTGAGCTCCGACCTTGTCTGTGGGATATCACAGACAAAAAACACGTTGACCACATAAAAGTGAAGAGTGCGTGGGAAAGTGTTGGCGCGGAAATAATAAAAGAAGGTTAGTTAATTGTATTGGACTTAATCGCATTAATTAATAAATGCCTCTCTAAATGCCTGTCGTCTTCTTTTCAACACAACGTATGCCGCTACCGCCATCAACATATCACTTTTCCTGCTGCGCATCATTCTTGTTTAACAATCTCAAATCAAAAACACTTTAAATTTTTTTTTTTTTTGTAAACGAAAAACAGCTGACCACCAATGTGGCCGTTTCTTTATTTTGCCATTTGGCTTATATATGGCCATACTTAAAATTTATGTGGATGCTAAGTTAATAAATTGCAGTTTCGCGTCCTAAATTTTACGCAGTCCTGGGAACAGGCCTTAAAGTCTTATTTCTTTATATATACCAGGCAAATTCTCACGTAGATTCTGCATTTGAGCGACTCAACACTCATGATTCTGTAGTTTTGCTGAAAAATCTGTCGAAAATTAAACTATCAGAAAGCCACAATTTTATTCTTGTATACTCTGGAGACCTAAGCTCGATATTGAAGTTTTGTCCTTTTATTTTGGCGGTTTGTAATATTTAGTTTTAAGCCATATTTCAACTTTAAAACTGGAAATGAAGTTAAAGTTAAAAACAAAGCTCACAGACATAAAGCACATACAAAATATAATCGAAATAAAAAGGCAATTACACCAAAACTAAATTTGATATAGACAAACGGATTTCAACATAAAAAAGATAACAAATTAAATAAAATAAAAATGGATTTGTTGATGTAGCGCACATCACAGTACTGTTACAAGAAAAAGGTCAGTGCAATGGTTTCAGATTTTGAGTAATAATAAGAAAATAGTTCTTCGGTAAACGGTTAATCTTTACCACATATTGTCCACGAATCCAGTCAAAAAATATTTCAGCAAGCTATGACAGAAAAAACTGTGATTGAAGCCGGTTGATTAGTTCGAGAGTCATACAAATGGGCCAGAAAAATTTAATTGTTTTTTTTTCGGAAAAGTGGGTGTCGGAGATGTTCAAACATATGTTATTAAAAACCTAAAAAATGAATTTCCGAAATTAATTTCGGAAAGGTAGGACCTACCATTAATATAAAATCATATTTGGACTTTTTAGAAACTGATAGATTATGAATAAAGGTCTGAATCATTTTTGCAATGACTTATCATAGAATTATAAGAATATGTATTTTAGCACCTGATTGAAAGGCATGCCTTATAGAAGTCTAATCTGTTCTACATTGTATATAAATTCAAACAAAATAATTGGAAATCCAATTTAAGCTTAATACTTTGAAGGATAAGGCATAAGACATCTCAATTCTAAACTCCAACAGAGTCGAGCAGCAGCTAAAATCTTTTTAGTTAAGTATTCCTAACCCCCGCTCTTGGCCCACTGTACATCGAGTCTATAGCCCGGTGATTACCTCTGTACAGATACATATAATATATTTGGCATAATTAATTTCATTCTAGGTACAATTTGCCTTCCATAAAAATTTCTTTATTTCGATTTTTTTTGTTAGATTTTTTTTTACAACAATTTTTTTCTACTTTTATCTGTTATGTTTGAAAATGAGGTTCAAATTGGGTAGCCAAATGAACAAAAATTACAATTGTCATAATTAAGTTTTATTAAGTTAGAAAATAGAAACAACAATTCAGAAATTTTACTCGCTATGGAATAGAAGTAGGCGCAAAAACAGCGGATCTACATTGAGCTGCAGCCTAATAATTTGGAGACATGGTTGCGGTCTAAGTGTTTCTCTGATAAACTATCAAATTCGTTCACTGTTATGGTATTATCATCAAAACACTTACAAAACCAAGTCGAATATGTAAACAAAAACCAAATAGTCATGAAACCAATGGAAATGTTCCGAACTAAATCAAAAAGCCGTGGCAGATGGGATGATTTTCCCGGACACTTGATCTGCGGGGACTATACATTAAAAGCTGATCTAGACCATATTTCCTTTATGGATTACCTTTGGTACAGAGTATTCAAATATAGCAAGTAAATTTCAAATTTAAATTTGCCGCTTTTAATACTTAATACCTTTATACACTAATTTTTATATTTTGATTTAAATTTGTTTTAAATTTAATCTCGTCCACTATGGTCACACTATGCCAGTCACAGAGAGTAATACTCAGGCAGAGAGCGAGAGGGAGAGAGAGAGAGCAAGTTGTAGGTGTGCGCCTCTGTGTGTTTGTGTGTGCGCTTGTGAATGAAGCGAGCCGCTTGCCAACAGCGTAAAAGAGCAGAAGCAGAGCAAGTGTAAAGACGAAATTTTCCAATTGGCAAAGCAGTCAGAGGGAGAAAGGGGTTGTTGAGCTTACCTTCTTTTAGTTATTTCTTTTTGTTTTGTATGTGTGTGCGTTTGTGTCACTGGGTTTTTTGTGGTTTTGTTTTGTTTTTATTATTTTTTGTATTATGCAAAAGGCATAAAATTTCTAGAACTTGTTGTACATATTAAAATCACAAACACTTTACAAATTATTTAACTTTCACTTGCACTCTCTGTTGAAGGGGGAAATAAAGTTGAATTTTATAATTTTCTATTTGTATTATTTTTGACTTTTGCTCGCGTAAAAATGGCAAAATTTTCATTCATTGAGGAAAATTGAAATGAGCGAGACAGAGAGACTGAGAGAGGAGAGCATGTGACTCGTTCTCTGAGCATTTGTTTGTGTGTGCAACAGTGTTGCCAACTCAGCAAGCAAAACGGCCACCAATAAGAATTTTCCTTGCCAGCTAATTTAAAGCGGACATCACTTTGCCATTTGTTTGGCTGAACTTAAATTTGGATAAAACATTTTTTGTTTATAAATAATTTATTTTGATTCGACTTGGCAACTCTGTGCCCAACAAACACAGACAGCACGGCTCCCTCTTCATCTCTCTCTCTCTGTCTCTCTTTCTCTGTCACACGCTTAGTTCGTTTTTCGTTTCGATTTTTGTTGTTGTTGTTGTTGATATTATTATTATTATTTTTAATTCATTAAAGGGAAAACGTTTAACAAGTGCTTTGTTCACTTTGTTAGTATACTTTGCACTATAATTGTGCACTGAACAGTTGGCTGTTCGGCTAAGTGTTAAATTTATTAACTATTTTTTCTTTTCTTTTTCTTACAAAGTTTGCGTACCGCGAACACCCGCGAAGAACCTTACGCTTCAAGAGTTTGCGAAACACTGAACGCGTTAGGTATTTGTCTACAGCAATTCCTGAAGTCAGGTGGCAGCGCTGGTCGCCACATGGCCACAACAGCTGTGAAGCTAGTTTATGCCAGGCTAATGTTCACGATGTTCAAGAAGCTGAAAATTTCAGCATCTTATATTAGTAAGCGATTTTCCTCGCACAAAATCTAGTCAATTGAATTTCATTGACACTTGCATGTCGCCGAATCCTAATACTTTTTGAGCATTCGTCAACTTTCAAAACTCATACCAACTACCATATAAATCTGGTATTAATTGAATTGTTTTACCTTCTAGAGTATTACTTATAATAATTTAATATACAGATTTTGATAAATAAGGCCTGATTAAACTTGCCAGATTAGCGCAAGTTTTTTTCACAACACCCACAAATTAATTCACGATCAGCCCTTGTCTATGAATTGTCCCCGCGCATAAACCCAAGTGGTGCCTAGTTGTTTTTTGTTGTTTTCTTTTATTTAGATTTTTGTATTCGAATTAATTTAGTTGTTAAGTCTTAAAGTTTGAATAGTTTAAAATACATAAAATGCTGCTTTTGCATTAAGAAGAAGCTCAACATCCCACACAATCTCTGGCCTATCTAATCGCTTTAATTATCTCCAGGTTTCCCCACTAATTGACCTGGCTCAGAATGCCACATGGAGGACTAGAATATGGCGCTACATGAAATCGAGAACTGCCTCGGACTCGGAGCATGTGATACGTGTAGAGCACTGCTGGGGCTTGGAATTGCAACTCCGGATCGCTTATTTACTTCTGTTGCCTTACGGTATCCAAAAGCGTCCATCCGTCCGGTTGACAACGGTGACAACTGCTCCCAAATTTCAACTATACCGAGCTGAATACCGAATCCAGATTAGGGATCATCGTCACGGCTTCGTATTCCTATTAGTGTTATTACTAAATATCGGACTTTTGTTCTATCCTCCGATTGTATAAGGTAACCGTCGCACAGTGGAGCCATTTGAGTTTTTTAGTTGCAAAAATCATAATATTTGAACAGAATGAGTTAATCGAATAATTCGAAACGAATATGGCTTATGATAGATAATTGTTCCACCTATAAAACAAGGGTTTAGAAAAGTTATACGCCTTATACAGGCTTACCTATGGGTTATCAAAGTCAAAATATGTGAAAAAATCAATTTTATGGTATTTTTTATGTTCCATTTTTAGGTTTTGATGTTTTAAAATTAGTACACACAATATTTTAAAAAAAATTTATATTGTTTTTAGTTAAATTTTTCCATTTTTAAAATGCTAATCACAATTTGTTAAGAAGGTATATCAGAGATACACCCTATACAATTGACCTAGCGTTAGATGTAAAGCTTGTCGCATATAGCACTTTCTCATACTCGGTATTCCTCGGGGACCCGCAAAACCTGAAGATATGGCCCAAAAACCGTTTAGTGCTCATTTTGCTCACTTAACTTGAAAAAATTCCCGAATGGACCATCTGATTTTATATAATCTTGTGTTAGCTCCTATAGCGATGAGAGGATTTCAGTGTATATTAATCAATGCTTTCAGATATATTGCTCGATGGCTCATAGATGCGAGGTACAAATCTGGTATTTCAAACTTATTTTTGGAAATTTCTACTTTAACCACCACTGGTTTAACAATGTTACTCCAAGCTATTTTTGCTTAGAATTTATTATTGTAGTACATTTAGTTCTTCGTTAGTCAAATGTTGTTTAAATAAGTTTGGTTACCGTTTGACGAAGTTATACGCGAATTTCTGAGCTTACATCAGCTTTCTAGTATCCCTTTTTTTAGTGTGTCTACAGAATAACTTTCAAGTTAACATAAAGGCCCCCAAAAGTTTACTTTGCTTATGTTTGGTGAGAAAATTTAAATTTGTTTCTCATTTAATCACATAAATTTTTACCGTATTATAAGTTTTACCATGATGGACTGGACAAAGAAAAATAATGACGATATGCTGCCTAGTTTTCAAGAACTTATATCTGAAAGCGTGCCAAATTACCTAAAAATAGTGCTTTTTTCCTGAAAGATTATATTTTGTAAATTAAACATCTGATTTAATTAAGGGTAGCATATGGGCATTTCCGAAAAAAGGTCTACCCGGAGTCAATTTGTAAAGTTGCGCCAACGCAATTGAAAAAATATTCATTATATAGTCCACATGTGTACCTTTAAGAATATGTTAAGAACATTCTCTTATGACCACCCATAGCACCAATATCAGCACAAATGTTCACCTTCTTTAAACAAATATATTGTTTTTCACAAAAAATCGATTTTCAAATGGCCATAAAATAGCTTTACACTAAGAAAATGGGTTGCCGACCTATACTAACTTTTCACTTGACCAATTTTGTACACTCTTATATTAAAACAGACTAAAAAACTCTTTGGGCTTGTAATTTATTTGAGTGTTTAAATTGTGTAACGTACGTAACGAAAAATAGGGTTTTTTTTTAATTTCACGAGTAAAATACGCGACTTTAATTGCAACTAACAAGCTGTTTACACATAGCTTTTTATTCTCTTTAAGCTGCAAAAAAAAATTGGGTGAAAATACCTCGCCGTTCAAGAAATATTTCACTTTGAATTCTGTAACGTACGAACAAAATACAGCAGTATAAAAAAATAAATACGAACTACACGTATTTTTTTTGGATATATTGTCATTAATAGTCAGGGACTTGTGGTTGACAAATCCGGTTGGCATCAAGAAAAAAAAGTGAAAAATGAAGACGAATTCCGAGCGGGCTAAACAGTTTAGAGATAAATTAAAAAAAAAAAACCAGATTGACTTGACGACCTACAGGACTAAAGAAGCT
>JAWNNO010002204.1:0-13876 GCA_035044985.1 Lordiphosa fenestrarum
ACTACCACAGCCACAGAATAAATCAGACAGCACATAGTAGCCTTTAAAAATAAAAATTTGAATGTTAACTATGCCTCCTATGATGAACAAAAAATCATTGAAGCTAAGTCTAATTGTATGAACTTTAAACCTTCAATTTCGTACTTAAGTGCCATTAACTTCTTTATTCTTCAACGGATTTAATTGGAATACGTGGCATTAGAATTGTAATCGATGTTTCTATGATGATCAGCGAAAAAATTAATTTTGGAGAATTTTTTTCATGGAGAAAATCGCTATTGAAATCTATCTTTTTTTCAAAAAAGAATAATTTAAGGCAAAGTTGCCGATTAACACCTTAATAGCCGCGAAGTTTACCAACGGATTAATATGAGATGTATTAATGATTAATAGGGCATTCAATTCTCTGTCAAGTGTATCTGACCATTTTGAAATCCCGCAGGCCAAAACTAAGTTATAACCTTATTTATAGAGGTACCTTTTTTTACAATGAAAAAACTAGCTTTTTCGCAATTTCTCAAAGACGGCCCCGCCAAAAAATTATTGGTCTTGATTTTTAGAATCACCGGGATACAAAATGCTGTAAACTAGTGTTATTCATTTACACCTTTTTTTATACAGCTCTCGGAATTGACGAAAATGCAAATTTGGATACTCCTTTGAACGTGGCTACATTATTTTTTATTTCACCGATTCACAGTTTTCATCATTTCGTATACAAGAAAAAATGTCGAATAATGAAAAAGAATGCAAAAAAAAGCACAATAAATAAAAAAAATTATTTAAAACAAAGTATTTTTTTTGGGATCACAGATTCTCTAAAATTTTAGGTAATTATTGGCATAAATTGTAGGTGCTTTGTACCTAATTATTAAGGCTATGAAGGACTATTTTCAAGGAAATTAAGTCCTTATATAATAGCCTTCATTCAAGGCCACATATTTCCTTAAAACACAGACTCGATTTAAGGCCATATATTACCTAAAACCACAAAAAAAAAATTTAGGCATTGGAAGTCCTAAATTCTAGTCCAAAATTCCTTAGCCGTTATTTAGGCAAAAATACCTTAAATTTGAGGTAATTTTGGGCAATTCTAGTCCATACTTTTTTCTGGGTGTAGGCAATGGTAATTGAATAGTTGTACATATATAGCTAAAGGCATGAATGCGCCGCAGCAAAATTTGTTTAAATAGAAGCACAGGCAATTATTAAAAAAAAAAAATCGCGCGACTTACCTCGGAAAATTCCACATTATTAATTATGTTGCAATGATTTGGGTCGTAAAGCTTCCCGACTTCCAAAAATAGTTGGTGGATTCTCTGAGTGATCCGGGAACTTTTTGAAAAACTGAAACTTCGCCAGGTATCCTATGTAATGCTCTTTTTTCCTTCCAAATTTTGGAAGCTGTGACCGCATGTCTCTCCAAAGCCTTTCGATATTCTGCGTGTGCGCTTTAGTTGTGGGATCAACAAAGTTTTATGAGTGATTTACAGCTTCATGAGTAAATCTCTGTTCCTCCAGGCAATTGTACGCCTTCCAACAATCCGACATAATTGTGGTTCCCGCGGCTATGCGATTCTGGATTATTTCCAGCAGTGTCTCTTTTCGGCGATCTTCCACCGGAACTATAAAAAATCTCCGGACTCTCTAGCAATGCCCCCGAAGACCCACTGTTCTTCTACTATGCGGCTACAGTTGAACTTACGCTTTCCAATTTTGGCTTCGTCAATTTCGACGGTTGTTCCAGGTCTTCCAATTACAGGACAGCAGTATCTTAAGACCACTCTATGTAAACCTCCCGAATAAAATTTTTCCAGTCAATAATAGTGGGCCTGGACCACCCAAATTCGTTTTCCAAGAAATTGATCTCACCAGCTACTCTTACAGTGTCCCAAACAACAAACTTTGCTATTTGCGGAATACTGAGTGAGGACTAAGCAGAGAATGTGATTTTCCGGACACTTTCAAAAAACTCACACTTCATTTTTTGCTTCTTCTTATGAACTCCTTTCTGGACGGTCATAATCTTCCTTCACCGGAAACGTCCATTCGCTGCCGTGCACTTTGAACCGCATTTTGGACACGTTTTTGACTTTAAAATGCATCCGTGATCTTCCACAAATTGCATTATCTCCTCATCCGACTTAGCGAAAACTTCAATAGCGTATTTACGCAACTTGGGCAACTCATTTTTCGTCGATGTGATTGGTGGTCAGAGTTTACAACGAATATTTTGCTTACCAGAAAATTTTTTTTTCATTTATAAATGAGTTAAGTCCAAGCAATTATAAAGATCCCCTTACAGCTTTCCAAGTCGCATGAGATCAGCCTTAAATTCTGATCTCCAGAACAAATAAAAATTTATGAAAGTCCAGAAAGTCCTAAAAATACCTCAAATAGCTGCTGAATAGTAGGGTCATACTGATTTGCCGACCGCTTGTATTCAAAATGCGATTATTAAATTAAAGTTCAAGCAATTATAAAATCACCTTACAGCTTTCCAAGTCGAATGAGCTACCACCACAAATATGGGCGACAACGTAACCTCTACAACTGCAACTGATTTTTTGCAGATACTCAAACTTAGAAGGTTATTACAATAAAAATTAATAAATGGGTCGATTTTATATGCAAATTCAATTATTATTTTTATCACCTCTTTTTTGAGACTCGTTTTTGCTTCCAATTTGTTCAATGTTGTCCGAAAAAATGTGCTGCAAGTTATTTATTTTCAATTTAGTTTCAGCAAGTCGGCTGTGCTTGCAATCCACACAATCTATCGATGTGGCAACGCCACGCATATTTATGTTCTCTTCTGGAAATCAAGAAAATAAATGAGACTAAATAAATTGCTCATCTGCTGTTCAAAGCGGTTTTTTTAATATGAAGTTCAACATAAAAATTTAGTTTCGTGCGTTCTGCAAATCAGCCTTAAATATAAATTATTAGTATTTGTATTGTAAATCGGTGTGTTTGGTGAGAGGTGCGAGTATTCGTGGAGCAGAAGCTGCGGAGACCGGGGGCTTACTTCCCAGTAGTTGAAGGGAAGGTTGCGTCCCACGTCAGGAGAGAAACCGAGGTTTTGATCCCCCGTCGAAGGAGCGTCCCTGGCCAAGCAAGTATGAGTGCGAGTGGCATGCGAGTGTTAAGTAGATCATTATTTGCCGAGAGGAATGAGGATGAGTGGCATGCGAGTGGAAAGTAGTCCACTATTTGCCGGAGAATCACGTCCATATGGCCATTGCAATAGCATTGCGGTCGGACAGGGGCATGCGAATGAAAAGTTGTTCACTATTTGCCGAAGAAAAATGTCCCGATGGCCCTTGCAATAACATTGCAGCCGGACAGAAACAAAAGCCTCCGTTTCACTTCGAGATTGTGAGGTGATTCACATGTTTTAAAACCGTGTCCGTGTGGGTCCGGTAGAGTGTGGGTTAAATCGTCCCGATGGCCATTGCAATAACACTGCGGTCGGCCGAAAATTTACAATACAAATACTAATAATTTATATTTACAAGTAAAAATCATGGCCGGTGTGATCAAGCCCTTTCAGTGCGAGGCGATGGAAAAATCAATGCTGCGTGGGGAGTGGGGGAATGGCTGCGGGCATTCAAGATTTATACCGAGGCCGAAGAGATTACATCGGTAGTCAGGAAAAATAACCACCACCACTATACTGGCCACAAGCAAACGGGGCACTTCCCCGAACGGATGAACCGGACTCTGGTCAAGCGGTTGAAGATCGAACACGCTAAAATGAAAAATTATAAGAAAGCACTTCAGGAATTTGTTTTGATGTACAACGTGACACCACACAGCACTACCGATAGCCCGCCAACAGAACTAATGTTCAACCGGGTGATCCGTGATAAGATTCCCGGAAGAATCTGGGAGAGTCCCCAGACTCGGCAGAAAGGGATCAGGATCTGTCCCAGAAACAAAAAAGAAAGCTGATCGCTGACAAAAGAAGAGGGGCGAGAGACCGGGTGCTGATTAAAAACGTAGTGTTCCCACACAAACTTACTCCGAGTTTCGACGCGACGGAATATGAGGTCACAGAGAGAGAAGGCATCATAGTGAAGTTGTTCGATGGGCAGCGCACAGTGACGCGGAACGTGAGCAACTTAAAGAAGGTACCGGCCACAGCTCCAGCAATGGGAGCGGAAGAGTGGGACCAGTAACCGGACGAAGGGAAATAGCTTGGTTGGGTTTTCTCTGGGTTTCCCCAACCCTCGCAACGAATGTTGAGCTATCGACAGGCCCCAGAAGGTTAGCAATCGGATGAGAAAGAACGGTGCACGGCAAGGTCAAGGGCCTTGTCGACTGTTGTATAAATAAGATGCAGTCATGTCGTAGCGTCCAAGCGAGGCGACCGAAATAAAGTCCGAGAGCTAACTACAACTATCTGTGTATTTATTGTGCGTGCGTGGGTCGCTACAATACATTTGGTTAAAGGGGGGGTAAGCTATTTAAATTTTTTTTTAAATGAATGCCTAAATTGTTAAGAATATTGTGTCAAAATTTCAAGTCGATTGGAGCAAAATTGACGAAGTTACGAGTATTTTTATACCTGTCGCATTTCAGGTACCGTACAAATTTTTTAGTGTTCAAAACTTTAAAGCGATTTTCCCACAACTCACGTTTTCAAAGTCGGTGCCCCTCATAACATAAAAATTGCTGAACCGATCATTTTGAAATTTTGTACACTATTTCTGAACATAATTTACGAGGTAACGCTGTCAAGTTTTTTTTTCAAATTTGTTAATTTTTTTTTTACAATAAAAAAATTGATTTTTCCACTTCAAAATTTTCCAAAAAAGTGAAAAATTAAAATTTCGAAAAAAACTCGACAGCGTTACCAGGGGAAAACTATTATCTAACGAATAAGTTTTGGTTTTTTGATTTCGGATGATCCAGCACCAAGTTATGAGGGGCACCGCAATTCACCTTTTTTCCGAGTGACTTCCGAATATTTGCTGCCATTGCCGTGTTTGTTAATATTTCTTCGTGAAAATTTTATACAACATTCTTTAAATATCATACTTGAATGTGCTTTTAGTTTTAATAAAGAGATTTTAACTGTGTCGTCACAAAAAATTCACAAAAAAGTGCATTTTTCGAGCGATTTGAGCTTTATCAAAGGAATCTATAACATAATTCACAGATTTTTTATTTGATATTTGTTTATTGCTTTCATAATCTTCTCGCCTTCGCAATCAGACGTTGAGTCATTCATTGTCAAATTTTGAAAACTCTCATTAAGCATTTTTTTGACGCTTTAGCATGTCTGCAATGTAATGCTTTGCAAATTGTTTTTGGTCAGAAGTAAGCAAAGTTTGAAATCTCGGGTATAAGAACACAGCAGCCAATTATGGTACAGAGTTCATAACAGAATAACGTTTGTCGAGGCACTTAGAAAGTAATAAACAATGTTTTGCTGGAGAATTTCGAATGTATCGTTGAAAAAATGTCTTAAATTGGTGAACCGAACCTCATTTTTCGAAAAAGTGGTCAGGTTCGGGTTCAGGTTCGCGGAGTCAAAAATGTAAGCCGCCTGGTTCAAGGTCCGGTTCGCGAACCCCAAAAAACCCGAACCGAACCGGTTCTCAGGGGTTCGGTTCCGGACCGGTTTGCAGCCTTGGTTTTTTTTGCTAATTTGTTGGGCTAATAGTTTTTTTCCCATTTTAGCCTAAGCTCCATCCATAATAAAAAAAAATCGCTGTAAGCAAGTTGATCCTGTTGTAACTTTAGGGTTGCTTCATATATATCTTTAAATGCGTTGATATACAGCTCAACCCAGTCCCAGTCAATGTCAATATCGACAGTAGTTTCCGGCGCAATGAACTCTTTTAAATCAAATAGTTTTACCAACATTATGTAAGTGGAGTTCCACCTTGTAGTGCCATCAAGTGTTGGTACGTTTTTGTTGTTCTCCATTAAAGTAAGTCTGAATGAAATTAATACATGTACTTATACATAAAAAACGAGACAAGCCCCACACCTATATTTTCCCGTTCGCAAAAGCTTGCACATTTGACGGCAGGCACTAACTTTTTTGCTGATCTCGCTTTGTTTATTTATATCGAACACACACAACTGTAGTGTATGCGCTGCACATCGCACAAGCTGTACATTTGGAATCCAGCATATCCATAAAATCGTCGCCCTCGTCATCAACGTCTAAGCATTCATCTGTGGCATCATCAGTTAGCAACTCAATAGCCTTTACCATATTTTTGCCGTTGTCGGATGTAATACTAAGCACCAAAGACATATATAATTTGATAATAATTTATTTAAATATGATTCAACACTTAGCACTATGCTTAGCCATCAAATGCAGCCTCAAGTTCGTAATATGGTGGCCAGATAATTTTGTTCCACATACGCTGCACACCGACTGTTTTGATCCATTGTCAAATTAAAAAAAAAAAATTAGCTTTTTTATTTATTTCACGACTCATTACGAACGAAATTAACAGAGACTTGAAGTTTATTGAGGCAAAAGACACTTTCGTCAGATTCTGACAAGAAAAGTGTCTCATGGAGACAGATGAACAAAAAAATCGAAACTAAACTCTCACTGGTTGAGCAAGGACTGCTTTGTGAAAAAACAGAGGTGAGATATCATTTCGGTTCCATTTCTCATGGTGTCCTATGCTAACAGTTTTTTTTGTGACTGCCTGTAAAATGGGGACTTTTTTTGGGAGCTCTGGTAAAAACACACCAGTCAAAGCATATTTACAATTTAAAAACAGGTAGAATTAGCGATCTTTCCCACCCATAAGCATATTTCTTGACCCCCTATAAGCATAATAAACACAAAAGTCAAAGTTTAATGTTATAAATGTTATAATCTTATGGCTCCAGTCCCTTGGATAGAATTCAACAGCCAATGTCAAGGATTTTGAAGACTGCGGATCTCGTAGTTGCCCTGCGAGGTACACATTCTCAATGGGAAGAAACAAACCGTCGTCATGACCCATGGCAGCACACAGTTGTAAAGCTAACATTTTGCGGCAGGCTAGCAGCAATCTTCTGACCACGGGCAATATAGTTTATCATGTCAATGGCGGAGATCCCAGTCTGGATCATCGGGATAGATACGGTACCTATCTTCGTCCATAATTGGGAGTTCACCAGAGCCTTTGAACGCACGAGCCAACATAACTGCTGAGACGGTGGACTAAAATACAAATTGACTTTCAAATACTACAAAATATAAATTTAACGAACTTACCACATTTCTAGTTCTTTGAAGTTTGGGATATATCACAAGCTTAGTGTTGCGTAAATGTAGAAACCTTACTTTTTCGATTTAACGGATAGGGATTTGATTCTCTGTATAGAGTTCGAAAATTTGTTGCCATCATATTAACGAGGTTTTTTCCTTTGAATCTGGTCTCGATTGTTGCAATTTCCTGGTGAAATCTTTCACCATGCTCATCACCAAAGTCGCCTAAATTTGGCGTAAAAAAGTCCAAGTGGCTGTTTAGAAGTGTATTTTGAGCCACATATTGACTCCCATAGCAACGTAAGCCAAAATTATCTCCTTCACAATTTTCTTATAATTTTCAGCCTTTACATTTCCCAAGAAATTTTTCGTTACGCATTTGAATGCAATCCGTGCTTTTTTCTGTTTCAGACAGACTCATTTCAAGTTCGTGTTCCAGAAACAACTTTTTTAGCTGAGTACCATTAATCACGCCTGAATTTATTTTGGCAGAGCTAAGTCTAGGAAACATTTTTCTAATTATTGAAAAGGCTTCGCCTTTGCACTCACGTAATTTCGGATAAGACCCAGTTTCCTATGTAAGGGCGACAAAATAATTTGGCTTGAACTAATTAATGGTAGGTGATCAATGCAATGCTACAAATGGTACAGAAGGATATTGATTTTCAGTATTAAGCAGCACGGCCTTTAAGCTTTGTGTAGACCCTCTATAAACAGTCGTGTAGACTGTCTATAAACAGTCGCCAGTCCTCTGGTGTATGGGTATGTCCGAGATCATCATCGAATGGATGTATAGCAAATAGACTATTTAACGGGTCTGAAAGGGCTCGTTTTCGGTTTGAAGTTATTTCAAAAACCTTTCTACCAAGATCCATTGCTTTAGTCGAGAGGCAACCATTTCTGAAGTGGTTTTGCATCACGAATTAAGTCATTAAAATCACTCTGTGTTATTAGGTGGCTTTTCTCAGAGCCGCACTCAAAAGGCTCCGATGTTTCATCAATGCAATCCTGCACTTCTTATATTTCGTCCTGCTTGGGTATCGGGATGGCTTGAAATCCCATTTGTGGCAGATCCACTGACACAACATTAACATATTCAATGAGGTTCCTTGAATTGAAGCGCTGATCATTTATTTTGTCCAAATTCAGGCAGAAGAAGCAAGGTTTAAGAGAGTGGCTACTTCAAATGGCCAAACGTTGGGTTTGTATGCCCACTCTGATTGCTATTAAACGAACATGTTATTGGGTTAAAAATGTTAAAAGACAATAAATGCTAAACAGCAATCACGGCATTTTTGTTATCAACGGCTTCAGTCCATTCATTTAATTTACACAAATTAAGTGATCAATATTGAGATCAGAGTTCTATTTGGGTGAAATAGTTGCTGAATGCTTCAGATTAAGGCTAATTTTAAAAGCACTGTTAGATTTGTTGGAGGACATTATTTACATTAGGACATTATTTAATGAAATTTTAAATTTTCTTGCTGAAGAATTTTGCTTATTAGATTAATTTTATAATTTTGGTGAATCTGCTAAAATCCTAAATGGCTCGCAAGCGAATATTTTATTAATCGTTAACATTATTAGAAAAGACCCGTAAAAGATATCGAATACGAAACTTTCTCTGCCACAAACTGAGAGACCAGTGATTTCGATTTCTTATCGTTTTTGGATCTGTTTAAGATAGTTTTACACGTTTTCGATTCAGCAGCTATAGCTGCTCTGCCGTCAGCAGCAATTTATTGTGCAAAATTGATGTTAGAAATGGTCGGTAGAAAGTGAACGTGTCATTCCAGCCTAAATGGAGTTGTTTAACAAATACTTTACATCCTGGTACACTGTTAATTCATCAATGAGTGTCAGAAAGCGATAGATAGCCTCTATTCTTGAGGAACCCTGCACCATGATACAATAACTTATTGTATCATGCCCTGCAATAGAGCAGCGGCCGGCAAAAGACTAAATCACATTTTGACATTGGTATTAGTGCGCATCAATAGCAGGCTGTCTCTCTCTGACACTCAGTGATGATTAAAGTTGAAAGAAGCTCAAAACCTTATTCACTTTGCTCATGATAAAACAAATAAAGCAAAAGCTCAGTACTTACAAGAAAAATGTGCTCCGTTGCTTAGTTGTTGTATCATGGCGACGTGCCCGCCACTGCACTAAAATTATCTTTTGGATAATGACTTTGACCAGCTCTTATCCGCTCCCCTCACCGATTTATTTACATTTTTTAGCTTGTGCTCAAAAACTATTTGCAACTATTTACCACACAATTCTTTCGGCACAATTACGTTGAGATGCTCCGGTGTAAATCTCGCGCTCTTTCTTCTTCAATTCCGTGCTCTGCAAATATATGAATCATACATATGTCGGAGATATTCCGTTTTCCATTTCTCGCGGTACTGTTTAGCGTGGGTTGACACGTTCAATTTCTCCCGACAATTTCTACCCGCAATATTGTTGAGCGAATTCAACGAACACGGCAAATTCGGCAAATACCTAACATGAAGACAAAAAAAATGCTGAAAATCGTTGACAACTTGGTATTTTTGCATATTTTTTTTTGACATTAAAAACAAAAAAGGTCACACTGGCTGTTGGCGACATCTGATAAAATTCAAATTGGTAATTTGAAAGGAAATACTTCCAATCTCTGTAGCGGCGCCTGAAGCGTTTCCTGAACCCAAAATAATAGATTAGCTCGTATTCGAATAAATTAAAACTTGTTTTTTTTTTAATTTGAATGTAACCGGTTGTTTTTGTAACCGCCGTTAAAAGGGCATCCTGCAAGTAGGCAACATTATTTTTTTTTTAGCGGTTTTAGCCGTAAATGCTCAAACAGCTGATAGCGCGTTGCTATGGATTACATATCGTGATCAATGTAACTAAAAACTCTCGGTTGACAGTGACATCTGTCGTCAAAAGCTATTACACTGGTACTTCCGTTTCCCTGTTTCGTTCTTTCTCAAGAAATCCGCCAAGCCGACAAGAAGCGTTTGTGTGCTAAACCTAAATTTATTTTTTTTGTGAGAAAGAAAATTAAATAAATTCTCAAAATCTGAATTGTGTTGTGGTGTTCGGAAATTAAGGCGAACATAAATCCATTTTTAAACGGAATTAGTGCGTGTGACAATAATTGCTTTGAGTGAGTTTGGGCATCAGCAGCCTACGCACATACTTATTAAATTTCGTGATGCAGGTCTTCTCGTGACCCGCATCCTGATCCCAGGTGAATCCCTGGTTGCATTTGGTTTGTCCATTTGGAGCGGATTGAGCCTGCACCCGGCCCTAAGGGCGCGCAAGTGCAGATCAAGCCGGCTCGGCTCCAGGCAGCGCTGCTGTGGCCAAGCCGGACCTAACCACCAAACCCCGGCGGTCTTAGAAGTGGAATAATTAAACCCACCAGAAGCCTAACTTTGTCTGCCCGCTCCGAACCGCTGCAGGGATGTTCAACTGAGTAGCCAGGCCAACAAAAACAACAAGAAGTCGTTGACCGCGGGCGTGCTTATGTGAATTTGTGACCCAACCTGGTGCCACCCCTTAACGATCCCGCCCGAGCTGGTTCCATGAACCTAACCAAAATGCTGAAAAGCGAATTATTCTAAAGTGTTTGAGTTTTGTTGCGGTTTCATTTTTCTTTTAATTTCTTTTCATTTTGATTTCGGTTTTAACCTCTTTAATCGAGAATGTACTTTGAATTAAAGTTTGATTAAAAATGTGGAAAATTTAAAAGAATGTAAAATTTAAAACAAAGTCAAAAGAAAAGAGAATATAAAAGTCATGGTTCTATAAGGAGTAAAGACAATAAGAAATGAAAACATTCGAACTGGTTAAAATGCAAATGCCTAAACATAATTTAAGTTACAGGAATCATCGCCGGGATATCGATCTTTCGTCGCTGGAAATTTAAGTGAGTGTCAAACATTGATAACTATTTGCGTTTTTTTTGTGTAAAGGTGAAATATGCATTTATACTCATGAAGTTCTGTTTGAATATTGGTTTTAATTATTCTTTTTGCTCGCCTTTTAAGACGATTTATATTGCTTTTCCAAAATGATGACTAAAAATCAAAAGAAAATTATTCGGTACAGTAAACCCCCAGTATGAAAACTCAAGCGAAATCAAATTTTGTAAATATTAAATTAAATTAAATTAAATTAAATTGAACTAAATTAAATTAAATTGAATTAAATTAAACTAAAATTAAATTAAGCTCAACTTGAATTAACTAGATTTTGCTTCGGAAAGGAAATTAAGAGGAAGAACATTTAGAAGAAAAGTAAATTGAATTGAAAGAAATGAACGATCACTTTTGAAATTATTTGATTTAAGTTACAATTTATTATTATACAATTTATACCCTATACCCTTATCGCACACTTGAAACTATCTACAATTATTTTTCTAATTAGAGTTAATCTCCTTTAATTATCTTTGCGGTTCGCTTAACTCGAATCTTGCCCAAAAAAAATGGGATTCTGTAATTACCCCGTACATTTTTACGCTAAATTAAATATTATAATGAATATGAACTAAATGTCTTCTGAACTCAAGCTAACGTTCTCGCCGTCGTAGGTTAAATGATTAAAGGGATCATCCGGAATTATTCTGAGGCTGGTGATCAAAGGTAGGGCGGGCAATCTGCGACCACGATTCCACCTGTGGCTTCGCACACCTCTCTCTCTCTCTCTCTCTCTCTTCTTCTTCTTTCTCTTTCTCTCTCTTTAGTAATAGATCAGAATTTGTCCATTATCTACCGTACTTTAGTTCTCTAGCATTCTTATTTTTGTCGCAGCACGTTATTTTCTAATCATGTTAATATAACAATAAGGCATCGGTATCAGCAAGACCTCCACCCCCCAAAGCCGACGAGCTAGAGCCGGATATCATGACGTTCAACCGCTCGATACTGTGTCTAAGATTAGCTGTTCCCTGGTTACATGCTACAGTTATAATTTATTTAATATTAATATGATAAGTAGCGCCCAACTATGGAGCCTCATTGATTAAGGATTTAGTCAATGTGACTCACTAATAGACAAACTCTAAACAGTTTACAAATTTTATTCCTTTTTCATTCTCTTCTCTTCCTCTTTCTCCTCTTCTTAATAAAATTTTCCTTATTTTATGCAGCTGCTTTGGAAAGCAGAATGGGTGAATGTCCGTATTTGCCACTGACCACAGCTTAGTAGAAAGGGACAATTTTAATTCTCTATCATAGTCATTGGAATAGGATTGTATCAGTATGTGGAAAATGCAGGATAGCTATAACTTCGGTTGGTTACCTGACCCGTTTTGATTCGCCTTTTCATTGACTAAGCCTATACTTAAATTACAACAACCTTGATTATATGTAGTCGCTTTGGAAAATAGAGGCATAACTTTCGAGCAGTGCCCTATCAACAATTAATTGACAAGGAAGTTTAATTTATTTATAAAGACCTTAGGTATTCATTAATTAAAACTGGAAAACCGGGAATATGTATTCAGATACGATACTCGGGCCGTGGCAATCGATGATTATCCTGAAGTCTTAACAAGCTCTGGTGATTTGAGCGGTTGAATTTAGCTGGTGTTGATCAGTCATATTCAGAGTTCAATCAGCAAGCTTGCTATTCTTTTATTTCATAGAGAGGTTGGTCAAATTTTTCTAATCAATCCCTACGATAGACGAGACGTTATGCTTTGAGTTCAATTTGTTATGAAATTATTGAGTTTATTGTTACCTTTTACCACATTTAATAGATCTTCCGTTATATCGTTTAGATCTCAGATATCTTCCGAACATATCTTCTTTGCTTTTGTTGAAAAGATAGCATGTTGTGTTCACCTTTTAGAAAATTATTTTTTGTTTGGTTGCCTTATAAGATTATTTGAAATGGGGCTTGACCGATCACCTGAAAAGGAAGTCCCAAAGGCTGACAACAGCCAAGTGTGCATGTTATGCAAAGAAAAGATAAAGAAAGCTGCTGAGGGTAATAAAACCGTGTGTGGACACGATTTTCACAAATCTTGCCTTTCGGCTCATTTTAGGTCAAACAATACATGCCCAGTTTGCAATGTTGTTTGTAGACCAAGTTCCACTGCACCAGCAGGTTCTATAGCTCAAAATACTCGTGGACAAGCTAAGTTACCCAGCATGCCGCCAACCGCTGGAAAAGTAGTTAGCAGGTCTAATGTTGATGATAATGCAACGACTTCCGTTTCACCGCAATCGTCGGTATGGAAGAAAGACTCCTTAATTCATTAACTGAAAGGGTGGCTGATTTCATCCAAAATACAGTAGTCGAGTGCGTGCAGCGAATAGTCGCAACACCTGGAAATACAGAAGCTGGCAATGCATCTTCACATATTTCAACCCCTGATGCAGTAGAGTATTCTGCTCCCAGTCCAAGGCAATTACCGACCACTTTAGCACCACAGCTATCGCAAAGAAGTGCCACCTCTGATCTGTTACAGAGACCCGATAAAGTGGTTCACATTTTCAACGCCTGGAAAATAAAATTCTCCGGCGTAGGAGTATCTGTCGACAATTTTATCTATAGGGTGGAAGCACTGACACACCAAACATTAGAAGGGAATTTTCTGTACTTTGTCTAAATATTAGTGTACTTTTTGAGGGTAAAGCAAAT
>JAWNNO010002206.1:0-47767 GCA_035044985.1 Lordiphosa fenestrarum
AAATCTCTGTGTAGTGTAATCGGCAGCGTCAAAGACAGCTCTCTCCCATGGGAACTGTTTTCTATTTTGAAGCCTTTCGAGTTCAGAAGGGAACTTTACCCTCAATTTGGGGTAAATTACCATTTTCTTTCCAACAAATCGCTTATTCAGAATCACGAACTAAAGTGGCCCCCAATAGAGTGCTGCTGATTTCTAGCATTGCATTCGCCCGCGCAGAAAAGTAGGCAGCAGTTTTGGGCAGCCGCAATGAAAAATCTGTTGCATACTTGACGGCGCAAGCTGTTTTAATCAAAATTTAGTTTGTTAAATGAAAAATATTAGTAGTTAAAGGCCATTTTCTGATCTACTTACTATACAGAGCTAACTGTCACATAAACCTACACCCACAAATAACAGAGCAAAATCCAAGCTTATCTGGCACAAAGCAGCTATATATTAGTTTAGAAATCGTATATATTTACCACTTTCCCAGCCTAGACTCAGCTTAGACTTCTACTCCCAGCTGACTGGGCGTCCGTCCGCTGTTCACGGGCAATTCAAAACCGCAAAAACCAAACAGCCACAAGCTGCCACGGCGTCTTAATTGGTGGCTTTGCTGCATTAATTGACAACAGCAATAAACACACACACAAAACACTTTGATTGACACCTAACAATCATAATCATACACAATTCTGCACCGTCTTCTTTCATGGACCTAAACGCCACCGCAGCAGCAGCAGCAGCAGCAACAAAAAGAAACAGAAATAAGATAAAAGAAAACACTCGTCGCAGATTGTAGATTTTAGGCATACAAAAGGTTTAATCATCCTCCAACTCCAATGAAACGCACCCAGACACACACACACACACACCGCAGCTAAATATGTGGGCTAAAGTTGTTTACGCTCAATATTAAATGTTGTTATTCTGCACTGGCTCTGGCACTCTGGTTGCCTCCAAAACCAATTGGACCAAAAAACCAATTAATCACTCACACCAATTTCCTATGTGCGATGCGTTGCCGCCCAACCATTGAACCAAATATCTCGTAGGAATTCACATTGAAAATATTTGTGATGTTTTTGGTTTGATGGCTTCATTGTTGAAGAGGCGAGCGCACTTGGCTTGGGATGTGCCCTCTGGCGCTGTGCTACACTTGCAACCTGCCCCGCTCCATTTGCCATTTGAAGGTTAAGTTTAGCAGCAACAACAACAAGTTAAATAATCAAATAATGGAAAACAATACAATAGTCATATAAGCTACCCATTTTTTTTTTGACATTTCAGAACATGTGGCCGCCTTTGGGAAAAACGAAGAAACTCAGCACAATGAATTGGGCATACACTTTTTATATAGTTTATAATTCTCCATAGTTCGGTCTAACATTGCGGGAAACGTTTTAAAAAGGGCAATGCACAGAGAAATGGGGATAGTACAAACATAAAGCACACATATTTGATTTCAATATGCTCCTAGTGTATTAAAATGAATTAAAAAGCACTTTAAATGTACTAAATATACAGGGTTGCCCATATTCGACGGACCCATGTTTTTTTTAAAAAAATCAAAGAAAAAAATAAAAATTTGGCGGTTGGCAATCTTAATCATTTAATTTGTTCCAAGTAGATTTGTTTACATCAATTTTTGAATATGATATCTCTCAAATGGCCGCCTCTGGCGTTGATGGCGTATTGTGCCCTTTTTGCAGCATTTTCCATCGTTTTCGCCAACATTTCGGCCGGAATAGCGGCTATTTCTTCACGAATGTTGTCCTTGAGCTCTTCTACGGTCCTTGGCTTGTTAACGTAAACCTTTGACTTCAAATATCCCCACAAGAAGAAGTCAGGCGGCGTCAAATCGGGCGAACGCGGTGGCCAGTCCAAATCACCACTTTTCCACATCAAACGGCCCGGAAACAATTTCTTCAGAAAATCGATTGTTATGCGACTTGTGTGCGGTGGAGCGCCGTCTTGTTGAAACCAGAACTGCCTCATACGCTTTCGACGAATAATTGGCATCACAAAATTGGTCATCATGTCGCGATAACGCTCCTGGTTGATGGTAACAGCATGGCCATTTTCATTTTGGAAGAAAAACGGCCCAATGACCGTTTTCGCACTAACGCCGCACCAAACTGTGACTTTTTCGTCATGAAGAGGCACTTCTTGAATCTCCTGAGGATTTTCAGTGGCGTAAATACGGCAATTTTGCTTATTTACGGTCCCATTCAATGTGAAATTTTAATTTTTTAAAAGCACGTTGAGTTTTCACAATTGACTTGTTCTGTTGAATGTAAATTTCAACTATTTCAGAGCGCTCGCGTGGCGTGTATTGTTCCATGGTAAAAATCTGCTTGGACTGACGCTTCAAACGCGGTATGTCATTAAGCGATCTGACATCTCTGTCAAAAGTTATGGCGTTGCCAGATGGGTCCGTCGAATATGGACAACCCTGTATATCAATACGGAGAATTTTAGTTACCCCTTTGCTGGGAATTCCCACTTGAGAATTACAAGCGGTCGTAGTTTTTGTAAAATGCCATAATTGACTACGTTTAGACAATTCAATGTAAATAGCCGGCTTACGTACAATGGCACAACTGGTTAAGACGGAATCTAATTGTATTTAAGTACAAAGGTTAAAAATCTATATAATTTGTAGTTTTCAGAACAAAATCTAACAGAATTCTGCTCTTGGATTCCATTGCAAAATAAATTGAGCAGAAAGTTGTTATATAAAAAATGAAAAGTTAAATCCAAGTCTAAATATTAAAATATCAGAGCACTTTTCTCTGAGTGTACGAACTATAAAAGGTTTATAATAAGTAATATCAGCGATATCAAATTCTGGGATAGCTTAAGTTATTTGGCTTGGCAGTGTTCTAGAGCCAAAATATCCTTATAAGAGTTACGTTCGGCAGTTCATAAGAGATGGAAGATCCATCAAAAGAAAACCTTTGCTCGGTATCCCAGTTAGGGCCATCTTTTGATAAATCCCAGAGCACCTCCAGCTTTGTTAGAGATAAGCGCTATTAACTTTTGAACCTCAACTTGGCTACAAAGTGTATGCCCAATTCATCATTTGTCTATATAAGATGATAGAAGCACATACATTTACACTTTTCAGCGTTTAGAGGGAGGTAGTTAACAGATCATCCTGCTTGAAAAGAGTTTAAGAGCCTCTTTCCACTGGCATCATTTCTATCGTTTTAGTTTTGTCGTTTCTATTGACAAGACATAAATTTCTTGGACATTCCCAATGCCAAAAACAGCTAAATGGTTTATTTTAGCTAAGAGGCGCCACTTTCAAACGTTTGTGGACTTTGTGGAATTCCTGGGGAAAAAACGAAGCATCCGTCTGGAGAGCAGTTCGCTGACCAAACGCATCGTTATCGTCTTGACATCAGTCGAATGCTTAATACACGCATTTTTTCGACAAAGGACATTGCTCCGACTTATATTTCAAGTATGCAGTTTTGAAGATCATCAACCGAAAGTAATTTAGCCATTTTTATGCCCTTGCAATGGGTATTTATTTATAATTTTGCCCAGAAGTTTACAACGCTTAGAAATATTCATTTCCGACCCCATAAACTATATATATACTTGATCAGGGTGACGAGCTGAGTCGATTGAGCTTTGTCCGTCCGTCTGTTTCTACGCGAACTAGTCTCTCAGTTATAAAGCTATCGAGCTGAAATTTTGAAAAGAGTTTTTTTTGTTTCCGCACTTTACTAATATGTCGGAACCGACCGGTATCGGAAATCGAATCTTTAAGAAGAGTCGATGTTAGGGTAACATTTTCTCCCGACACAGGTATCATTTACAATCAGAAAACGATCTCATTTATGACTATTTGAATCAGATCGAGGACTCGAAAAATACGTTATAAAAACAAGAAAGAAAGTCGGTCAAGCCCGACTATAACATACTCTGTACCAAGAAAATTTGTCTTTTGATCATAATTCGAAAACCGTTCATCCGATCTTCTTCATTTCTTTGGCAGATCGATAAGTTATCCTAATAACTAAATATGTCCAGAAGGAACAAGCCATCTATCTTCAAAACTGTGGGAGATATGACGTTTTTTCTAAATTGCGGGGGCGGGAGGGGGCGTGGCCAAAATTGAAAATAAACTTGATCTGCCTGCAGACATAAGAAGCATATGTCCCATACATGTAAAACCTCTATCTCTTACCATCTCTGAGATCTGTGCGTTCATACGGACAGACAGACAGACGGACAGACGGACGGACGGACAGACGGACATGGCTATATCGACTCGGCTGTTGATGCTGATCAAGAATATATATACTTTATGGGGTCGGAGATGCTTCCTTCTGGATGTTACATACTTTTGCACAAACTTATAATACTCTATGTACCTTCGGTACAGAGTATAAAAATAGCAAAATATTTACTGATTAGTAGGCCGAATTTTAAAGGCAAAATGAATTCGTTTTAGGAAGTAAAGCAAAGTCCGAGACGTTGAGAATTTTCTCGCAGCGAGAATTGTCTCATAATTCCTCTGAGACTGTAGGGTGACCAGAAAACAGCAAAATGTCACTGAATCTGATACGGTCACCCTGCACTGGTCAGCTGTTGTTTGTTTACAAAAAAAGCGCGCTTAAGAAAAGGTAATCTTTTTGTGAAAATGAAAAACTGGGAGACTCGTTGATGAATGAAGACGCTCTGGGGAATGTCATGGTTGTTTTTATGGGGTCATTTTGCGTGGCGCTGTCATTTGGCGAAATGCTTTTTGTTAGACAGATCCCATAAAATGGGTTGCGATTTGACCGCTTCGATCAGTGCCACTTGTTCGTCCTCCGTAGAGTTTTCCAAAGTCCTTTTGTATCGTTTTTTTTTTTGTGTTTCTTGCTTCAATTTTTTTCTCTAGTAGGTACCTCTGACAATTATCAAACATGTTTCATAAGTTCTATGAAACCCGTGCGAGAATTTATCAGCTGTTTGGCCAAAAAACGAGTTGGTAGGCCATGCTCATTCTCAGAGCGAATTGGTGGTGTCTCCGTAGCCCGCTCCGAGAAGTTTTCTGCAGCGCATTCTCTGAGCTATGTAATGAGATGGGCTCCAGGAAAATTCTCAGCGTCTCCGTACCTAGCTTAAAGGTAAAGTAAAGAGCCTCACCTGATTCTCTCGCCTACTAAGAGAAGTTTACTTCACACCTCACTCAAATAAAAATCCGTTCAAAATCTACCCCGAAATCAAGACCATTCGTTGACAAAAGTAGAGTAATCCCGTTTTTTCGTAAATCGTGAACAGTGGATCTGATCATATTATGAACATTTTTTCGAACGGCATTGGGGCATGTTGTAAGACCATTTTGTGCTCGCTATATAAAAAAAAAACTTAACGTTCCTCGGCGGGGAATTCAACCAGGGACCTCAACCGACTCCACCGTCTACCTCACGTGAGACTTTGCGATAAATCACAGTGAAGAATGCAGCCATAGGGCTCAGCACTCAGCGAGCAACAATCACGGCGGTGTTTTTCAGTGAACGTCGGGCTTGTCTTGTGAACGAAAATTCACGAATGAAAAAGGTACAAAAAGGAGCCTGCTTGGTCTGGGATTTGGAACGTCGTTTTTTTCTGAGTGCAAGTAAATCCAGTCATAGTAGATAGACGTTATACAAAACCTTGTTGGAGGGGTAAAATAAGGAAGCTGTATATATGTGGCGGTTGATTTGTTCTGAATCTCTCTCAAAAGTATTTTTTTGTTGCTGCTTCGGAGCATAACTGAAAAGTATGGATTGATAGCCAACTCGGGAACAAGCCACATAAAGTTGGCACACTTCCAGCGACTGACCTTGGGACTTGTGAATGGTCTTCGCAAAGGCAAGTTTCACTGGAAACTTAAAAACCTTTTTTCTTATTACTAGAATCAAGGGCTCTCTTGGAACTAGGTATTCTTATCCCTTGAACGGCCCATGCGAACTTGGTTTTGTCAGTTGAATTCAATCACAGTTCAACACGTGGCGCAGTAGGCGGTCATTCGTTTTGACAGCTCAGCTCTTTATACAAAGTGATGATCATTTATAGAAAAGGTTCGGAGTTCTCAGAATGCAAAGCTACACATCAAAATTGTGCAGCAGATCAAACGGAAGAGGAATGTGCTATTGAAAGGGAATCGGATTAATATGTATACTCTGTGTATATTTCGAACAGAGTACAAAAAGAAAACAAATATTATTCTACACATTTGAAAAATATGCTTAAAAAAAACCAAAACCTCCGAGTACTTCTCCCCCCCTTCAAGTTCATAGTCAAATTCAAGTGTTCCTACATATCAATTCAATGCTGATTCCCTTTCCCAAGGTGGGCCTACAAAGCATTTCCATATGGCTTGCCAACCGCCGCCAACATCATCATGTCTAGAGCCCATTGTGTCGAGTTCGTGCCTTAAGTCTTTCGATCTGAACGCATCTTTTGTTCACATTTTCTAATGGCAACTGAAATAGAAAATAAATATAACAATTAACAAAAAGTGCGCCGTTTCTTTGCTTTTGATTTACTTAACGTGACCTTTAATAATCGTGTTGTACATTGCGCCAGGGGCGTCCGTTGCCGAAGCTGGAGCATCTCAGCAATTGAACTTCACTTTTCTGTGTTGTGGTTGTTGGTGTTGTTGTTGTTGTGCTTAGGCCGGGTAAGTGCAATAAAATGTTACCAAAGGTGATAATCTTGGCTTATTCATTGCCTCTTCAGGTTCGTCACTTAAGGTCAATGTGATATGGCAAGTTGACCGCACGCCGGACGCAATCATCAGTCAGCAGCCGGTGGCCCTGAGCCTGAGACATAATGTTTGGATTTGACAAAAATTTGTAGCAGGGGCAAACAGAAATTGCCACCCGATGTGGCTCGCCGGGTGACCGGATGCCAGTGATTCGTGCACAGGTTGGGCAAAGGTGTTTACCCAGCGACTTAGCGCCGCGGTGTGGCAATCATTTACATATTACTTACTGTTATCAATTATGGGTTTACGGCGGCGCAGTATCCACACCGTGGCGAACTGTGATCCGAGCGATCCGCGCGGAGTGTGCGAATCCACATTGTTTGCCTGACAAGATGGGCCTTGTATGGCGACTCTGGCTATCAAGATGAATTATGTCGAATTGCACCAATTTGGCAATTAAACATGTGAGCTGGAGATAGAGCCCGCGATACGGAGAGAACCGGAGAGCATAAATGGCAGCCACATTCTGTTTGTTGTTGTTACAGCTGTGTGTGTGGCCTTCATTCGATGGATGATGATGATGACACACCTCTTCGCCACATAGTTCTCATTCTCTACATAGTCATCTACTTGTACATTTTGTCGGTGTGTGTGTATGTCCCCCACACCTTCTTGACGAAGCATTCTAGTATTGAACCCATTGACATGGCCCGCTAATTGCTGAAAAACAATTTCGGAGCAAAAAGGCAACATTCGTGCAGAAATATAAGAATCGAGCTGGTAAGTTGAAACAAACACACCAACCAAAATAAGTAATACATATATTCATTTTACACTAAATCAAAGTCCATTTTTGTAGAGCAATTGAGTGTACGATATTTTTGATTAGTCCGTCTTTAGCTTACACAAATTAACTCGCTGGTTTGCCCACTCGAGAACATGCCACGTATAACTGTACATGTGAAAAACATTGCTAGCGCAAATTTAAGCCGCAAACGGACATTGTTTGGCCTTGCGACTTATTGATTGTCATTGCGAATGCCAATCTAATGGGAAATTGGATTCGTTTGAATTCAAAATCATTGGAATTCCCGTTCAATATGGTGACTTCGATACTGTTTTTCATCAACTTATAATGACATTCCGAAGTAAAACAATCAGAGATTCAACTTTCAGTCGTAGATGAAGCTTCATTGGCATCGTAAACTCCATAGATCGATTTGTACAATACCAAGTCGCCTGGCAACGAGCCAAAATGGCTCTTCTGCCAGCCACGCACAATTTATGTATTGCTTGCTTACATCGGGGAAATACGCTGTCCATAAGAACACTTTGCGAATCAACGAATGTGCACAAATTGATGGACAATTTTATATATCCATTATTTTCATGAACAAGAACTAGCAATTGGTTGGAGAATATCTCAGCGGATAGATCTTCAATTTATAACACAGGCCTACAAAATGAACATTTTTGTAAGATGCAGCCTTGTCGATGTACAAATATGTTAAATTAATGTTCACTGATTCCAAAACTGGTTTCGGTTTAGTCATCCATCAGCTCTCGTTTCCGATTTTGTCTCATTTTTGACACTCTAGGAATTACGGTCACACTAGGCATATATATCTGGAATTATGAGCTATATGCGACAAAGCACTTATCAATGCGTCTTTAAAAAATGAAAAGCTCTATATAAGTACAGCGGAAAGTGTCTAAATTGGCCTCTAAAGTTAGACTATTCTTGATTTATGGCATTCTTTTGAAGATAAATCATCACTTTTAAGCTATCTCCGCTTTTGAATCAATATTTTAGCCATTTGAGCATATAGCCAAACATTTGATCTAGTATTGTGATTTTTGTCGCACTTTAATCAGCTTATTGGGCAAAGTTACAACCTGTTTAAGACGAAAATACATATTTATTTTTATTGGAGGACAACTAGACTCGAACTTTTAATTTGTATAGGAACAATCAAAAGGCTACTTGATTCAACATAGAATTTGTCAAAAAGAAAGGCAGCTGTAAACAAATAGCATCCTCTGCAAGTCTGGCACACTAAGTGAGGCAGCTACTGCTTATCTTGATTGCGAATGGGAAATCCAAAGAACGCTGCTTTGCTTTTCCACAAATTCTATATTGAATCAAGTAGCTTTTTGATTGTTTCTCTACAAATTTCCTAGTGAGGCCTCCGTAATTCCTAGAGTGTCAAAGATTCGACAAAATCGTTTTTGCGCTATATCTTCAAAACAAGAACTGATAGAACAAAACCAATGATGCAGTTTCGTTCATTTCAGTCTATATTAACATATTCTGATCAAAATAGACCTGCACCAAAAACACTGTTGGGCTGTGTAATTTATTTTCAGCTGGACTTTTTCAACACTGGGCCACAGTGGCGATGATTTCAAGCAAGCGACGATGATCTCATTAGGGTACGTTGAACGTGGAATGACGGGAAGTGTTTGTGTGAAAACCTATTCCACACCTGCCAAATTAATACAAAAAACATTTCATTTAAACTCGGTCAAGCCGATTCGGAGGAGTTTGCTACTAACCCACATGTGACATATTGAGGTAAGTTTAACAATGTTCAGTTAAACATAATACGGAAACTGAGAACCCAGGTACAACGATCTCTGACCCGGTATAACTATTCCATCCACCATGGATCCAACTGACAGTAAAGGTGGTCAGAGTGTACGTTAGACTGGCCCTTAAAAATAGATTACGAAATTGAAAAGTTTCGGTTTGGTCCAAACAGATATAGAAAAAGTTTTTATACCCTTGCAGCACGTTTTTCTAACTAATTTGAAGTACATTTCCACTGAAAACCAACAAACCAACCCTACTTTTCTATGACAGCTATACTATATAGATGTCTGATTTCAACCCAACTTGGTAGAATCATGGAAAATCACAGCAAACTAAGAACTACAAAGATTGGAGGAGTTTTCTTTGAAAACTAAAAAGTTTTTCTCACTAAAACTAGTTTCTCGACCGATCATTCATTTGACAGCTATAACCTATAGTCATCCAAACCGTCCAGTTCCGATAAATATGCACCGTATCTCTGCTACAAGAGTTCGTGCAAAGTTTCGTGAAGATAGCTTCCTCCTATTGTATGCAGATCGAGATTTTATTCAAATATGTGCACGGTCACACTCATGGATAAATGTTGAATAGCTGCTAGAAAATTTGGGCTATCAAGCTCATATTGCAGTGTAGAGAGTGTATGTGCCCGATATCTACAATCTCTGAAACCTTTCATAAAGATCGTATAATGCCGTTGCATACTTCTCTGGGCTGCAAGCGCTGTTTACTAACATAATGTTGAAATGTTCAAATTGTTGTTAATGCTCTGTTAATTAACATTAGGCGAGGTTATTAAACACTTATATTCCCCTGAGGAACGGGCATTAACTTACGCTCTCGTTTTAACTAGGGATTTGCCTGGGATTTGAACTCGGTACCTCGGGGATACTTCAACATGTTAAGAATTCTTGGCGCATTCGACTATCTCAAGCATTCGCGTGAGACACTGAACTTAAGCACTTAGCAGTTGTACCTTTAATATGCCGAATGCAGAGAAAACGTACTTGAGAATCACAAGCGGTGTCTTTATTATATTTTTCTCAATTTTAGTGCGATTATCTAGATTACTTTTTCTACATTTCAGGGCGTATTTCGAAATTGTTTTTTAAATTTAAATATATTGAAAATGACAGGTTAATCAATCATTCCATGCAACTTGCACCGTAGCAGTGTTGGGTTGTTCATGAGTGAGTGAACATTGAGTTGAGTTGTTCACTTAACTGAACAAGTGAACATGTTTCTCTTAAATTGTTCATTTTTGTTCAGTTGCCCCAGTTGCTCAGCCGCTCTTGTTCTGTCTCGCTTGCTCTGTGAGTTGTTCAGTTTCTAGTTCAGAGATTAGTTTCATAGAGTTGTTCAGTAACTAGTTCAGTGAACTGTTCACTGAGCTGATCAGTGACTGTTTACTTAGCTCGTGACTGTATAGCAACTCTGTGTTGAGCAGAAAGCACAGCGATATTTGAAACCAATTCACCGAAATGTATAAAAATAAGGCCAAATGAAACAACAACTGAGCAATTCGACTGAGTTGACTCACTTTGAAAAACAGAACAAGTGAACATGTTCATCTGGGAAAGATAGCCCGAACAATTACCCTAAATTTAGGAAAATATATCTCAAATTTTTTTATATTAAGAAATTTTTCTATAAAAAAATATATTTTCGGGTTTTTCATCATAAATTTTTAGAAAAAACTGTCTAAAAGCAGAAGTTTTCTTAAAATTAGGAGAAAACGAGAAAGCTAAGCTAACTTCGTCTGTGCCGAAGTTTTTATATTCTCGCCTAAATATTTTCAAAAATAATCTTTTTCCCACAACGACCCATTTCGCATGGGAGCTATATGATATAGTCATCCGATTTGGACAAAAATTTGTAGAATTGGATGAAAGCATGTGAAACAAGCAAATGCAAAATTGTAGGATGCTACCATTAAAACCAAAAAAGTTTTTCTAACTAAGACTGTTTTTCAGACCCATCTTTCGTATGACAGCTATACCATATAGTTGTCCGATTTTCATCAAAAAAAGCATAGAAAACCTACGATTACAAAGTTTGAAGACATTGCGATTGAAAAGAAAAAAGTTGTTTTATACTTAAACTAGTTTTTCGACCGATTGTTCCTATGGGAGCTATGTGATATAGTCAGCCGATACGGTCGATTCCGACATAAACAGCAAAAAGAAGACTCTGTGCTAAATTTTAGAAAGATAGCTTTATAACTGAGCGATTAGTTTGCGTAGAAACAGACAGACAGACGGGTAGACGGACGGACAAAGCTAAATCGACTCAGCTCGTCAACCTGATAAAGAATATATATATTGTAAAGGGTGGTTTTCTGATTTTTCGTTTACTTAATTATGTACAATTTGTCCGAGCTTCGCACGTCAGCCACCTTTTGATAGTCGATCAATTAATGTGACCCTGCTCGGCTCTCTTAAAAATACCTTATAATTAGACATCATGCTTATCGATATATTTACACATATTTACATATTGGCGGTTATTTCAAACAATTCGTCAAAAGACTACAATATAAATTTAAAATTAAGAAAGTTTTTTCCTAAAAATATGTATTTTCGGGTTGTACTTTCTCAACTCCTAGAAAAAACCTGCTTAAAGAAGACATTTTTTTTAAGATAAAGTGAACCAAAATAGTTTTAGTTCGAACTTTTGAAAACTAAAATACAAATTTTTCAAGTGTAGATTAGGTAGATCCTTAATAACTCATCGCGTGCATTATAAATCATCCAAATGATTCCATTTGTAGTTTAAATTCAACCGCTAAAGCTCCATTAAAAAAAGTGACAAACTTTGATTTTATCAATTGCCCCCAACAAATTGCAAAAACTGGCCAAAAATCTGTCTTCAGCCAACTGCCTGGCCATAGGTTGACCTTAAAGACGGCTTTTGGAACACAGATGTGATGCGGTGTGTGTCCAATGTAGGTAGCACAGAGATGCTGATGATGATGCGGCCTGAGCATCAGCAGCAAGTCATCATTGCTCACCCATTTTCAAATCATATTTACTCACACAGCCCCCTCCTCCGCCCTGCCATTCCATGTGTGGCTCGAATTTCACTAATAACTAAGCCACCAAAAAACCAATTCGAAGGTCGGTCAATAATTCAAATATGAATTACATTTCCATTTTGTACATTTACGAATCGAAGACCTCAATGCGAGCGGCAAAGGTCGCTGGAGTTTTTGAAACTCTGTCAAATTATATTTCAAGTTTCAAGTTTCGAGCAGACACGGCAAATGTTGAAAAGAATTTAAAAAGAATTTACATCTCAAACTGTTTGGATCTTAATTGTTACTCCCTTTTAACTTTATACAACAACAACAAAAAGTCCGATTACAAAACAACAATGAACGGCGACAAGGAGCTGAACATGAGCGAGGACAACTTTAGCAACAAATCGCACAGCTCGTCACAGAGCGGCGGGGTTGGGGAACAGTGCCTGGATGTGGCTGGCCCTCAAAAAGTGCTAGAGGAGACACCCATACGTGTGCGCGATATGATCAATTTGTATAACTTTGCCACTGAGAAGAATCAAGAATTGGCACAGGCCAAGTCCATATACTTTGGTGGCAGCAAACTGGGATCCAGAAGTGATCTGGATGCGGAACAGGAGTGCTGTGATAGCATTTGCTGTAACATGGCCAACATGGATGAGCAGACCAAACAGGCGCTGAATGGAGGGTGAGCTTAAACAGGACACGGCACGACACGAACACACAAAACGTGCACGACCCAGAAAGTTTGCTAATAACTTTGAGGCCTGATTTCACAGCTTTTTATACTCTGTACCGTAGGTACATAGAGTATTATAAGTTTGTGCAAAAGTATGTAACATCCAGAAGGAAGCATCTCCGACCCCATAAAGTATATATATTCTTGATCAGCATCAACAGCCGAGTCATGTCCGTCTGTCTGTCCGTATGAACGCACAGATCTCAGAGATGATAAGAGATAGAGGTTTGACATGTATGGGACATATGCTTCTTATGTCTGCAGGCAGATCAAGTTTATTTTCAATTTTGGCCACGCCCCCTCCCGCCTCCGCAATTTAGAAAAAACGTCATATCTCCCACAGTTTTGAAGATAGTTGGCTTGTTCCTTCTGGACATATTTAGTTGTTAGGATAACTTATTGATCCGCCAAAGAAATGAAGAAGATCGGATGAACGGTTTTCGAGTTATGATCAAAAGACAAATTTCCTTGGTACAGAGTATGTTATAGTCGGGCTTGACCGACTTTCTTTCTTGTTATACTTGCAAAGGGTATAATAATTTTGCCCCAGAAGTTTGCAACGCATAGAAATATTTATTTCCGAACCCATAAACTATATATATTCTTGATCAGGGTGACGAGCTGAGTCGATTGAGCTTTGTCCGTCCGTCTGTCTGTTTTTAAGCGAACTAGTCTCTCAGTTTTGCAGCTGAAATTTTGCACAGAGTGTTCTTTTTGCTGCACACTACTAATATGTCGGAAACGACCGGATCGGCTGACTATATCTCATAGCTACCATAGCAACAATCGGTCGGAAAACTAGTTTTAGTATGAACAACTTTTTTCTTTTCAATGGAAACGTCTCCAAACTTTGTAATCGTAGGTTTTCTGTTTTTTTATAATTCTACCAAGTTTTATTAAAATCGGACAACTATATGGTATAGTTGCCATACAAAAGATAGGTCTGAAAAACAGTCTTAGTTAGAAAAACTTTTTTGTTTTAAATGGTAGCATCCTGCAATTTGGTATTTGTTTGTTTCACCTGCTTTTACATAATTCTACAAGTTTTTGTTCAAATCGGTTGACTATATCATATAGCTACCATACGAACGATCGCTCGGAAAATGGGAAAAAGTCTTTTTTGAAAATATTTAGGCGAGCACTTGTAAGGTTTAGCTTAGCTTTCTCGTTTACTCTGTTCTTTACTCTTCTTTACTCTGTTTACTCTCTTATTTGTAAGAAGTGAAGGAAGTTGCTTGTTAAACTATTCGATTTCGTGCCTGTTCGTGCCGTGATCATTTCATCTCATCACCTTAACTAACGAATGCCTCTTACCCACACAGCCGCTTCCAAACGGGCGCGGGTAACTTTCGTGTCACCACCTCTGAAAACCAAACCTCCTTGCGTCAATCAGTAGATCCAGGTGCAGATCCAGCGGGTGCTGGTGAGTCCGTGGAAAAGTCTTACCAGAGCAAGACCACCATCAGACGCACTGATCAGGGTAGGTGACAACTCCTTTGAGATATACACTTACCACCACCTCTTACTCTTCCTCATGCCAGGCGTACGCATTATCATAGACATCTTCTTTGACAATAAGGATTCGGAAATTGAAATTGTGGGCAGTCGTGTGGAGACTGACATACCCGAGAGTCGCATATTGGCTGACTTCCAGCTGCATTCGATGGCCATGCAAGAGAAGGCCTCAACTCCGCTGGTCGCGGTGCCTGCAGCGGCCACCCAGGAACAAGTAAACATTTAAGCCAGTTACAACTCCATCCATCCCTCGCCCTAAACCCAAACTAAACAAAATTTCATGTTACGTTATGTGTGTGTTGTTTCTCTTCTTTTTTTTTGAGAAAAAGAAACGCTCAAGCATTTATTCCATTGAATGACTCTGTTTTTGGTTAGTTACTTCCTCACGACGAATATGAAAACCTAGAAAACCTAGAAACCCAATGAGGCAACACACGGCCGAACGAGCGACCGTCCGACCGACCCAATGCAGTTCTCAGTTTTTCCGAGACCAAAAGGGCCGCTGCACAGGTAAGTAAATAAAACGCCATGAATTGAAAATGGAAATCTTCGTCTTACAAAACTCACAGAAATCTGATGATGACGCCGCCAACGCCGCCAAAGCCAACTGACTCGATGATGAAGAAGTTGCTTTCGTAATTCGCCACAATCCGCCGCCTAATCTGCTGCAGAGATCTGCCATGATGCTCGGGCCTCTCCTCGATTGCTCTATTTAGCCGCCACTGTGCTAACGTTCCAATAAATTAGACAAATAAACACCGCGCGGACGGCAGTAAGTGAAGGGCCTCCCCCCCTTAAACGGTGGCATACCAAGCACTAATAACAATGTACAGGGCAAATAGGGGAAGGGGGAAATGAAAAGCCAAAATGAAAATGAAGCTGCAATGTTAACGCTTTGCTGACTGCTGAGCCTAGGAACTCTGCCACTGGATTGCCCAGAGTTCGACAATGGCACGAAGCGGAGTCTGGCTTCGGCCAGATGACGTAGAAGATGCTGTCGCACAGTGGGCAAGGTGTGTTTGTTTAGGTTAAATAATACAGAAATTGGTTAAAATTGACTTAGCCCACTCATTCTTCGGTTAGAAGTCCAGTAAAGGCTGGAAAATCGCATAACTTATAGAACGGATGTCTGAAATAGTAGTTGCCCATAGCCTGCTTACGGCAGTGCGGACTAAAAATACACTTAGAAATACAATCATGAACTTTGCACTTGAATTAAGCACTTACGGTGTCAATAGCAAGATAATAAGGGAAATTTCTGATTCAAGTAAAGTAAAGTAAATACTTGATTCTTATTTTAAGAACGTTTTTAAGATGGTTTTGGTATAAAGTACATTTCAAAGCATCAAAGAATCAAAGAAGACAACTTTTCTACAACTTTTCTCAATCTGCTCTGAAAATAAGAACGCTCTAAATATCTAAGTACCTAGAATTAACCCCACTCCAAGTTGGTATTTTTATAGGTGAGAAATCTACCAATACATCATAGGAATATTGTTAGAACCAGTTGAGAATTTTAAGGTCAGAAAATCAAGAAAGTCGCTAAAGGCCGAGTATAACATACTCTGCAGCTTCCAAAGTTTGTATTTACCACACAAAGTGTGAAATTCATTGTATACAGTGCTGCCCATAGCTGTTTCAGCCGGTGCTGCCCAGCGTAAATGTTTGTTTTCCCTATAACTCGACAATTCTTCAAAATTTGTTCCGCGGATTGATAAATAGCACTGATTACCAAATATTTCCAGAAGGTAAGACGATCCTTTGGCTACAAGTTTGTTTCATTAAAATAGGACTGTTATAAATCCTCAATCAAGTCACATATTTGTCAAATACCTCGTTCTAAACCCTAACTTGAGAATATTTTGTACAATTTTATACCATTTTGAACTATTTTGGGATATGTTTTATGTTAAGATATTAAGGCTTAGTTTTTGTTTCATTGATTAATACTAGTATGAAAATGAACCCTTGCTTAGAGATAATACTTAACATTTTACAGGTTGTCTTTGATAAAGTCGAAAATGCAAGCAATTTTGGTTTCGTCGATTCTGTTTCGTTAATTTTGATGTGAAAGATGAACCAAGCTCCGGAAGTCCAATTTTCAAAAATGTTTATAAAATGATGGAAATCGTTAAAGCCGACCCTCATGTCATGTAAGCACTGTTTCTATTGCACAGAAGCTGAACATTGTACAAAATACCGTTTGGAACCTTTTGAATAAATCCGTATAAAACAAGAAAGAAAGTCGGTCAAGCCCGACTATAACATACTCTGTACCAAGAAAATTTGTCTTTTGATCATAACTCGAAAACCGTTCATCCGATCTTCTTCATTTCTTTGGCGGATCGATAAGTTATCCTGCTAACTAAATATGTCCAGAAGGAACAAGCCATCTATCTTCAAAACTGTGGGAGATATGACGTTTTTTCTAAATTGCGGGGGCGGGAGGGGGCGTGGCCAAAATTGAAAATAAACTTGATCTGCCTGCAGACATAAGAAGCATATGTCCCATACATGTCAAACCTCTATCTCTTACCATCTCTGAGATCTGTGCGTTCATACGGACAGACAGACAGACAGACGGACAGACGGACGGACGGACAGACGGACATGGCTATATCGACTCGGCTGTTGATGCTGATCAAGAATATATATACTTTATGGGGTCGGAGATGCTTCCTTCTGGATGTTACATACTTTTGCACAAACTTATAATACTCTATGTACCTACGGTACAGAGTATAAAAACCACTTGATGTATGGGTGCCACACGAGTTAACATAGAAAAATTTCATGGACCGAATTCTCATCCAAATCGATCCATATTGGAAGCGAATGATAGCTGCTGTTGAAAATTGGATCACTTACGACAACATCAAGCGAAAATGGTCGTCGTCGAATGGCAATCAGCCGGCGCAAAAGGTATTTCAGCCAGGATTGACTGCCAGGAAGGTTTTGCTCTGTATTTGGTGGGACTGGAAGGGAATCTTCTAACCTTTTTCTCTTTCTATGAGAGAGGAAAAATGAAGTTACCTTTAAAATAGCAGAAAGTTATCCAACAAAATGGAGCATACTAAATACATCCTTCAATATTAAGGGTGATTTTTTGGCCAACCTTCTTTAATGGCCGCTCAACTGTTTTCGTGTCACATGATATTGTCAAACATGTTCATTTGGGTCCATAATTTAACCACGAATCGACTTACAAACGAACAACGCTTGCAGATTATTAAGTTTGATTATCAAAAATCATGCCACTTTTTTATCGGGAAATTGTGTTCAGCGTGAACGAACAAAATGGCCGTATTTGGTGTGAAGAGCAGCCAAAAGCATTGCAAGTACAGCCAATGGATCCCGGAAAAGCACTGTTTGGTGTGGCCGGTGGCATCAATGGACCGTATTTTTTGAGAGATGATGAAGGCAGGAACGTTATATTCATATCCGACCACAAAAACTATATACATTCTTGATCAGAGTGACAAGCTGAGTCGATTGAGCTTTATCCGTCCGCCCGTCCGTCCGTCTACGCGAACTAGTTTCTCAGTTTTAAAGCTGAAATTTTGCACAGAGTCTTCTTTTTGCTGCACATACCTAATATGTCGGAACCGGTCGGATCGAAAGACTATATCTCATACCATAGGAACAGTAGGTCGGAAAACTAGTTTTATTATGAAAAACTTTTTTCTTTTCAATCGCAACGTCTTCAAACTTTGTAATCGTAGGTTTTATATGTTTTTTTTATAATCCTACAAATTTTTATTAAAATCGGATAGGATACAAAAGATAGGTCTGAAAAACAGTCTTAGTTAGAAAAACTTTTTTGTTTTTAATGGTAGCATCCTGCAATTTCGTATTTGTTTGTTTCTCATGCTTTTACATAATTCTACAAGTTTTGGTCCAAATCGGATGACTATATCATATAGCTCCCATACGAACGATCGGTCGGAAAATGGGAAAAAGAGTATTTCTTGAAAATATTTAAGCGAGCACTTGCAAGGGTAGAAAAACTTTGGCACAGACGAAGTTAGTTCGGCTTTCTCGTTATTTGTACTTTTACACAGTTCTACAAAGTTTTGTTAAAGTCGGATAACCATTGCATATAGCTGCCATGGGAAAGATCGGTTGAAAAACTAGTTTTAGTGAGAGCAACTCTTTTGTTTGAAGTTTTCGGCGACTTTTGACTTTAATGCTTTTGAAAATTTGATCAATATCGTTTAAGTTGATGAGCCAGATGATTATAGTAGAGGCCCCATCTATTGGTCAGCTTGGGAAACCACTGAACTACAATTCTTCAAAGCAAAAATTAACCTTTTTGAATGATTCTGCAAGAGTATATAAACTCTATTCTTTTGTTCTATTTCTATTTTTGTCTACTTTTGTTGCTGTACACATTTGTTGCCCACCACTGCTTTAAATTCACAATTTTTCATTGTTATATGTATGTTAGTTCAAGTAGATATGTAGATATTAAGTAGATATAATTTCTGAGTTTTCATTTTCATAAGTTTCAAGCAAACTTCGCTCCCACCACCACCATCACCACGGTGCCTCGTTTGCTGATGACGCGTCGGAATGCCGACGAGCTGGCGTCTCGGCTAGGCGCTTCTTTTGTACTCTGGTCTGGCGCTTTAGCGGGCGGTCTCAGCCAGCGGCACGGCCTAATGTGAATTTTAAGCCAAGTTGGGTGCATTCGGAGGCATCAGTTCTCTGCGCGCGTTCGTTCGGCGCGGTTGTTGTTGCGGCTCCAAAACCTAGGGAATTGGCCAAAAAACTTAGTAAAAACTCAACACAAAATTGACGTGCGCCGTTTGTCTGTGAAGGACTGTGAAATTAATGAGTATTAAGTGTAAATGGCATGCCACAAGCAAATGTTGCATAATTTATGAGGCGACAACGGATGCCACTGCGCAACGTGATTCGAACCAATTTGGCGCGTGTGATCTTGACTTTGTTTGTTTCAGGCTGAGTGCAACTGGATGCACCGCATCTGACATTTGATCTTTCGCACAGATCGTCGTCGCATTCGATGTGTGAACCAGTCTTGGCGACCATATGGAATATATTTGCCTGCACTCCATCTCCTCCCCCACAAGTGCAGCGGCAATTTGCTTAGTCAGTTTCAGATACGAATCGAAGGTGAGCCATAAACATTGCAACTTAATAACTTCCTCTGCATTTGGTTAGCTGTCTCTCTGTGTCTCTCCCGCTGTGTGGGGGGAAAACAATTAAGAAAAATGCCAACTATGGCCCTGCTATTGGGTGCTTGGATGCTTGGATGCTTAGTGTAATCAACCTGTAATGCCAGCTAATTGGCATAATTGTGGCCGTTGTTGCTGCTTTTATTGCATCTTCGAGTTAAATTCGCCATGCTCTTTCAATGGAAATTGCTGGCAAAAATGTCAAATAGGCTCTGTGGCCAACAGGCACCAAAGGCAAAACACAAGTTAAAATAGAAGAAGAAACCAACTGAAACCGAGCATCACGAGTTCAGGTTGAGAGGATCAACCAACCAACCAGCGAAATATTTTCGTTTGTCAAAAAGGTCAAGACAAAAGGAAAAACCACTAAAACCAAACTAGATGCCAACTTGTTGTGGATGCTGTTGGAGGCTGGGATTGTGGCTGTTTCTTCTGCTGCCTCTGCGGTTGTTCCATTGCCTCACGCACTTGATGGCCACAAATGTTGCGGTTAGCATTGAGACAAATGCTCTCGTTAGCAAAAATTTACGACTTGAATCCACTTCAGTTTGATTGAAGATTCACTAATCTGATGTGAGATAAAGTGTAGCAAAAGTTTTAAAAGTGGTTTTTAATTAGGTGAAGTGGCAAAGTTAAATTTTGGCCAGTTTTGCCATCGCCAGCAAAATTACACAACAAATTTGATGGAATGTAGAGCGATTTGTGTGACTTATTCTTCTTCGAAGGAGAACTCTACACAGAGAAAACAAAGTTAGCTACACGCCACGTGTAGAAACGGTAATCCTAAATGAAACGTAGTTCACGCTGTAAACTTTCACACGAAAAATGTAGAAAACTGAAAAAACTAAAAAACTACATGCTACGTGTAGAAATAAAAAAAGTAGACGAGGCATGTTGAAAAGTTAAGTGCTGCGTTGAGAAATGCAAAGGATAAACAATGTGGGAAAATGTGCATATTTCCAAACAGCTCCTACATTTTCCATACAGAAATCGGAATACCACACGAAAATTTGGGCTTTTTGCATTAACGTTTAGATATTGAAAACCCCGAAACACCGTAAATTGTAGCTTAAAATCGGCACAGAATAGCTATGTGTTTCACTTAGAAAGTTGTTATTCACACGCTACATGTAGTATTTCTAAATAAATGTTTAGGATTTCAAATGCTGAATGCTACGTATAGAAAATCTACACGAAACGTGTTGTTGATCCATTAGCTCATCGTCGCTTGTCACTTCCCTTTATTACTTTGAGTTGCGGCAATGCCGCGCGAGTGCTTGGTAGTCGTGTGGGCTGAGATGCCGGCATTTGTGTTTGAATTGCGCAGAGAGAAGGTATGTGAGTTATGAGTTCCAACCCCAGACAAGGTGAGTAAATAAAAAAAAACTAATGTCTTAGGCTTTTCAGAAAGAAGACTTTCCCCCACCGTAACCCTTCCTGCCCTCCCCACCTCACCACAACACTCCCTTGTGAAAATATTGTGGGGATAATAGCTGAATTCGTCGGGCTGGGCCCACATCGTGACATGTAGAAAAGCTACATGTCGCATGTAGAAATGAGAAAGTTAAACGTGGCATGTACATAGAAAAGCTACATAATCGTAGAGGGTGCAAAATCCCTGTTAAACGTGTAGAAATACTACATTTTCGTGTAGTTTTTACATATTTTTTTTCTCTGTGTATAGCATTTTAAGATTGATTGTTTCTGGCCTAATTACAGAATTCTGAATTATACTTGATTAATGCTACCTTCATTTCGAATCATTTCCCAAATCAGTCAAATAAAATCTTTAGCATTGCCAATTTTCAACTTGAAATATATGTGCTTAAAGGAATTGTCCAATAGATTGCGCCATCGCACACTTCCAAGCTCTGTATGCGTATTTAGTATTTTCGCTCTCATTTCTACAAAAGCAATGCCACTTTTGATTGACTTCAATTGTAAAAACTTTTTAGACCAGGGCTGCAAAGCTCGCAAAAAATCAGTAGGGGGGTTCACTCTGGGGTTCGATCTTCACAGAGCGGGTTCGGTAGGTCGCTCTAACGCAGGTGCGGGTTCGAGTCGTGGTTCAGCTTTTATTCTTTTTCGCTATTTTGGAAATCAAAATTTTGTTTGCTTCGGTTCGGGTTCGGTTCCGACTTACCAAAAAACCCAGAGTCTCCGGCTTGCAGCCCTGTTTTAGATTCATTTTGTTTATTTTATAACTTTCTTTTCCTTCTGTGCATACACATGGATGGATATGTCTTTAATATCCTTTTAATCATCCAGCGGAGCTGCAAAATCATCCCAATGATCATCAGTTTTCATATCCTTTGGATGATTTTAAGCTCCGTTGGATGATTAAAAGGATATTTTAGACATATCCCGTTCAAATGGATACCGGAAATCATCCAATCGATATTTTTTAATATCCTTTTTATACTCTGTGTAGATTAAAACCACAAAACTCTCTTTCTTTTTGCTATAACTCCTATGGCATCCAGTGAGGTGCCGCACACCTAATCCAGCCTTCTCAGTTGAGACAATCGGTGGTGACCCAGAAATCTCTAGAGATTTTCGTATATAGACGCTTTCATTTCGAGCTAAAATGTTTGCCCCTAAATGCAAAATGCCGTCAAAATGTTAGGCTACTAGATTAGTTAACAAAAGTTGAGAGATTTGCAACCGACTATTCAATGCCAAGTAGATTTGATGCCTACGGTTTTCCTTCTCTATCATCCAGTAGCCTGCACCGTTTCAGTCACTTTACATCTAAAGTTCTCCTAGTTTAGTTCAAAATTCAATCGTTCATACGAAAATCTATAGAGATTTCTGTGTCTCTCCCCAATATCTAGAAGCTATTTCTCCAAAAAAACATTGGAACTTAGTTTTTCCAATATTTGGGGTCTATAGTTGGTTGGCAGCAGCTGTGGAGTTTGGTTTATCGAACGATTTGGTTTTAGCTCTTCTGTTCACATTTTCTCAGACAAAAAAATCTATAATCTAGATTGCAAATCTCCTTTCCGAGTTGATCTTAATGACCATATAGAATCGGGGAAAAATTATACAAAAAAATAATAGAGGAAAGTTAACTTCGGCTCGGCACGTTTTTCTAACAAATTTTACTCACCTAGACTACTTTTCTGACTCTACTTTTGTATTTCAGCTATACTATATAGATGTCCGATTTTGACCAAACTTGATGGAATCATGGAAAAGCATAGCAAACTAAGAAATACAAAGTTTGGAGGAGTTTTCTTTGAAAACAAAAACGTTTTTTTCACTAAAACTAGTTTCTTGACCGATCATTCCTATGGCAGCTATAACCTATAGTCAACCGATTTTGACAAAACTTTGAAGAATTGTGTGAAAGCTTATAAAATGAATATATGCCAATTTTAAAGAGGTTAACATTGAAAACAAGCAGTTTTTCTTACTATGACTATTTTTCTAACCTTACTTTTCTATGGCAGCTATACTATATAGATGTCAGATTTCGACCAAATTTGGCAGAATTATGCAGAAGCATAGAAAACTAGTTAATCCGGAGTTTGGAGACGTTTGCTTTAAAAAGAAAAAAGTTTTCCTTACTAGAACATGTTTTTGGACCGATCGTTCCTATGGCAGCTATTTGTTATAGTCAACCGATCCGACCAGAAGACTTCGTGCCAAGTTTGGTCACGATAGCTTTAAAACTGACGGAGGAGATAGCATAGAAACAGACGGACTTCTTAGACAGGGCTATATCGACTCAGCTGGTCATGCTGATCAGGAATATATATTATATATACTTTATGTGGTCGGAAATGCTTTCTGCTAAGCGTTACAAACATCTGGACAATTTCAATATGCAAGGGTATGACAAGATAGAAAGTTGGTCATGCTCTACAATAACATACTCTGTACCACTACTCAGCATAAATTGTGAAGCTGCAGTAGCAGCTGAAAGCAGCGCTGCAGCAGCGAACAGTCTTTTGATCATAACTCGATAACCGTTCATCCGATCATCAGCTTTTCTTTGGCGGATCGATAAGTTATCCTGATTACTAAATATGTCCGGAAGAAACGAATCATCTATCTTTAAAACTGTGGGAGATATGACGTTTTTACTAAATTGCGGGGGCGGGAGGGGGAGTGGCCAAAATTTAAAATAAACTTGATCTGCCTGCAGACATAAGAAGCATTTGTCTCATACATGTCAAACCTCTAGCTCTTACCATCTCTGAGATCTGTGCGTTCATACGGACAGACAGACGCACATGACTCGGCTGTAGATGCTAAACAAGAATATATACACTTTATAGGCTCGGATATGCTTCCTTCTGGCTTAATATACTCTATGTACCTACGGCACAGAGTATAAAAACTACCATCGATAGTTTGACACGAAACCATATATACGATATATCGATAGTAGTATCGATAAAAATAAAGTTCATGTATAGGCAGTGCTGCATAGGGCCGTTAGGCATGCTAGTGTCTTGACAGCAGAAGAACTATGGGGAAGTTTTCTTGGGAGATCCCTAAAATATCAACTGATTCTTATATATTCTGATTATTATCAAACTAATCGAACTGGCTTCATGGCTGTGGATACTTCAAGAGGAAGCCAAATAGTTACTAAAGCTGTATTTTCACTTCTCTGATATCTCAAAATAGTTACTTAACTTAGATATCAGACAAGTGGAATAGTCAATCTGAGAAGCAACAAAATATATGAAGAGCTGCATGAGAAGTTGGCTATTTGAGTTCTCTCTAGAGTTTATGGTAAACTGAGGAATTTTTCACCCATCTCATCTGAAATCTGGCGTTAAAGTTCCGATCTAAGCGAAATGTTAAGCAACCCTAGATCCCACCCTTTTCCACTCATCATTAGCACCTACAGCTTCTAGTATTTCTATGATTGATTTGCCAATAAATCAACAAGTTAATGGTTTCACTTTTCTTATAAACTAATCAGTTTGCTTTAAACAAATTTTTGTAAAGAATTCAACGAAAAGAGTATAAATTTCTGTAAGTTTTGTAATTTGCCAGGCAAACTGCAATTGTTCATTTTTAATGCAAATTGAATTGTGGGCGGGGTAGGGGGTCAAGGCAGCGACAGTTGCATCTCCAAACTGACTAACTAACAGTTAATGTTTCATAAATAACAATTAATAACGAGCTGAGTGTTCAAATGAACTTCAAGATGTAGAAAATTGGCTCTTTGTGAGAAAACAATATTGTTGATTTTTGTACAGTTTGGGAAAGTTTGTAACTAAAGTAAATAATTGGAGGGCAGCAAATTACGCAAACGATTGGCAACAATGCCGCCTAGGGACATTATGATGCTCGTATTGTATAAGGCAATTAGCGCTCACTTTCCATCAATTGTAACTGCCCAGAGAGACAATAACCAATATCTTTTTCTCTGCTTACTTATAACTTTCAGCTGTAAGCCCCACAGAAAGAAACCAGACACACACAAAACCGACTTTGATTTTCACTGAAGAAGACTGCGGCGGCGGCAACAAATCAGCAAAATGCCAATCACACACTCGAACACAAAGTATTTACGACTTTTGGCCCTGGCTTTGTTCTGTTCAACGCTATTTTTGGCCAGTGAGGTAAGTTTGACATTGACTTCGAGGGGCCCCCCAAAGATAAAGATTGACCAACCCCGGGAGAGGGTGAAAGATGAAGAAGTTAATTTAGTGTTTACACTGAACATGCCGTGCCGCATTCAAATGCAAATGATTGAGAATTTTACTTATATAAAAAAAATGATTGTTAAGGTGCTTATTAGCTTTGGACAGAAATTGCATTAATTGATTGTTAACAGATTGTAAATGCATGTGCGGTTAATGCTAATGATGGCACAATCTGAGGCAGCCAGTGTCTAGATTTTATATATATATATATTTAGATATAATGTAAGATTTTTTTCAGTGAAGACGAGGGCAGTTTGGTTAAGTGGGAGACTTGTGTTCTGTTGATTGAATTCTATCAAAGTCGGAGAGGAAGGCAATTACTTCGAATCATAAAATCCCCTCCCACTCTAACAATAGGTTACACTTTTTCGACTTTCTTGAAAGTCGTAGCTACAGATTACAAGCCGTCCTTTGTTGAGCTGTTCTCGTACTTTTTGGTACGAAAATCCAAAAAAATAGGAGAAAATTCAAATCTCAACTCAAATTTTGTACACAGTCAGCACACATATGTACATTGTATAATCGAAAGTCCACATTGCAAATATACCTAACATTCACTTGTATGGACGTTATTCATCTTAGTGTTCCTGGTCTTTGCTTAGACCTAGGGTGCCCGCGCTCTATACGCTTCAGGCGCATGCGTTGTAGCTTCGCGCAAAAGCGGTGACCGAGTTAATATGACTCACGCATAGAGAAATTGCAGCAACAACTTCGTAGGCATCTCTTTTCACTTTCTCTGCTATGCCTTAGTTTGTATACCCTTGCAGCACGTTTTTCTAACTAAGCCTACTTTTAGGACCTTACTTTTCTATGACAGCTTTAATATATAGATGTCCGATTTCGACCAAACTTAGTGGAATCATGAAAAAGTATAGCAAACTAAGAAATACAAAGTTTGGAGGCATTTTCTTGAAAAACAAAAAAGTTTTTCTTACAAAAACTAGTTTCTCGACCGATCATTCCTATGGCAGCTATTACCTATAGTCAACCGATTTTGACCAAATTTTGAAGAAATGTGTAAGAGCTTAAAAAATGAATATATGCCAATTTTAAGAACATTTCCTGTGAAAACAAAAAAGTTTTTCTCACTAAGACTACTTTTCCGAGTCTACTTTTCTATGACAGCTTTACTATATAGATGTCCGATTTCGACCAAACTTTGGAAAGTCATGGAAAAGCATTAACAAATAGTCAATACGGAGTTCTGAGGCGTTTCCCTTGAAAACAAAAAAGTTTTTCTCACTAAAACTAGTTTTTTGACCGATCGTACCTATGACAGCTATATGTTATAGTCATCCGATCCAGCTGGTTCCCACAAATGTTCGGCGTATTTGTACTAAAAGACTTCGTGCTAAGTTTGGTGAAGATAGCTTTCAAACTGAAGAAGAAGATAGCATAGAAACAACGGACTACATCAACTCAGCTCGTCCTGTTAATCAAGTATATATAAACTTTATGTGTTGCTTTTTTTGCGCTACAAACATGTGTACAATTTATAATACCATCTTCAAGGATATCAAAACAGTGCAATAGATTTGTCGTTCTGTCTCCTTGTGTGCGGTGGCGCCAAAAAGCGATGAAATTTAAATGATTTTTCTGATTTTAACATTGAAAGTGTGCTAAAAGTTACTAATTCACTTTACCAAACGGAAACGTGTCTTTATACATAAAATACATTAAACACTTTGAGTGAACCACTGGGCGCTCCAAGATTTCACTGAACCAAACCAGTACTTAAGATCCATTTACACGACCTGATCGCTCAGCTGAGTTTTCGTCAGCTGAGCAAACTCAGTTTAGCGTTTACACATGCCTGAGTATTTGACATGAATAAAAAACCAAACCGATAGCCAAACATCGATAAGAAATGTATATCGAAAGCCAGGAAGTGGCATCGCTCGCACACTTCAATCAGGCAACCCTTTAACCACTCAGCTGAGTGATCAGGTCAATTAGAACCGGTTCCATTTCGCCTGATTACTCAGCTGAGTAAATCATTTGGCTACTCAGATGCCTGTTTATACGAGCTGACAGCCAATCAGACGAAAACTCAGCTGAGCGATCAGGTCGAGCTTGACTTTCGAGCGACTTGCGTTCCTGATATCCCAACCTGATCTCAAAACAATTTCTCATCGTATAGACAGTTCTACTAAAAACCAAGAAAAGGAGCTAGAAGTTTATCTAAAACGTAGAAGCTGTCTGAAAGAAGAGATCTTACATTGGTTTCTAAGATTCACTCTGTTATTTGTTAGTAGTTCAAAGTAAAACATGAGAACTGGGACCTTAGAGCAAGAAATGTAGGTGATCAGTCGAGTCAAATCAGGGGTCAAAAAACTTTTTAAAACTCAAAATTGTTAACAATAGGGGTATTCCTGCAAGTGATTTTGATTTCCATTTTGTTTTGTTTAACAGTTTTTTCGGCATTTTCTGCAGTTCATCTGGTCACACCGAAATTAAAATCAGAATTAGAATCAAAATCACTTGCAGGAATACCTCTAATATATGACCCTGACAAGGTTCTGCTATAAATAACAGATTTCGCTACACTTTCAGTAGTTTTCTCATGCATCCCCCTTTAAAAAAACGAAAGTCAGTTTCTTATAGTCACTTAACTTGCCTTTTAAAACCAAATTGAGGACCAATTTGGGTGGATTTTACGAACAAAATAACTGAAAATTCCCGAAACTAGAGATTTTTTCAAAACTTTTGTAAATAAAACATTGCTTTATCGTCTTTCTTGGTATATGATTCGATTATAATCACCTGAAAACCCTATCTCACTATCAAAATCGGCATCCGAATCGGTGTCTTCCTTTGATTTTGTAAAAATATGGACTTAAAATCGTTGATGATATAACCAATTACTTAACATTTTTGTTAGTAGTATGCACCGACCAAGTAGTCCTCCACGAAACACGATTACATTTGTTAGATATTCGTTTAATAATACACTTATCACAATTATACAGATGGAAATTTAAATCACAAAAGCGAAAATGAATATTAAACAACAGTTTGTCATAACTGCACGAATATTTTGCATATTTGCAATTAGTTTTTGCTTTAATGGAAACGCCACAGTAAACGAAAAAAGTCTATTAACATTTGCAGCAAATTTTCGAAAAGTCGGGAATACGCTAAAAAACAAAAAAAAAGCACATAGAACAAAAAAACAGATTCAAAAAGACTCAATTGGAATGGATAGTTTTTAATATTTTGTTTGATATTAAAATATACATTTTTCATATCCTTTGGATAATATCCAAACACTATCCATTCCAAATGGATACTGATAGCAACCAATGGATCCATTTTTATCTCTGTGTTCCTAGAAAAATTGTGGCCCTACTCCATTGAAAAGTAGAAAATGTTCGAAGCGTTAACTTGGCCTTCGCTCGGCTCTTTTTTGTTTTGTTGTTTCTGTTGCAAATTCCCTGCAAATATACTCTTCCCCTCAATTTAACGCACATTATGTCTAACACAAGTCACACACTGAGCGGCCTGTTGCCCATTTATCCATTACACAACTCCATCCACATCCTCATCATCCACTTCTTGTGTGCAAACAGTTAAAACAATCAGCCAAGCCAACCCAGTTTCATTTTCGGTTTGGTGTTTGTTCCATTTCTGCAGAAGTGTCAGTGGAAAAAGGTCACTTGGTCAGCCAAAAGTCTTTTGTGTTTTAATATACTTAAAGACCTTTGCCAAGACTGGGGCATGTGTGTGAATGGAGCAAATGGATGCACACACATAGAATAAATTAAAAATGAAACAAAGCGTAAAGAGCGCAAAAAATTACAACATTTTCCGTCGTTGCTTAAACAAAATATAAGAAAAACTAAGAAAAAAAAGTGCTTGGGAAGCGATGACGATGATGAGTTTGTGGGTGTTTTGAGGGGGAGACACCAGACGGTGGACGAGGGCAGCTTAATAAGTCGGCGACGAGAGAGTACTAAAAACTAGCCACAGTTAGAAGTACTCATCTTATTTAAGAACAAGAACACTTTAATGAAAGCAATGGCTTTTTGTAAAGACGATTCTTTCAGAACAATGTAAACCCTAAACAGAATTAAGACAAAACTAAAAGTCCAGCATCTTAAGCTGTGTTTAAAGGCAAGTCTACATTTGGCTGGAAAATGAATAAAAATATACGAAATCATGTTTCCATCTAGTTTAGAGAGTTCAGAATTCGCAATTTTATGAACACTAAGAGGACAAACGAAAGCAAATTTGTTAAAATATCAGCAGATTCCTAGTCTTGGCCTTTTAATATGCTGAGAATCGTATAGATTTATACGCGGAATATAAATTTAAAACCCTTGACATAAAAAAATGCATTCTTTTATGAGAGTTTTGAGAATAACTTAACTTTGTAGTTGGCCCAAAGATTTTACAAAATTAGCTTATAAACTGAGTTTCAAGCAGAGCTGTTATGTAATCATTACTTCCAGTATTTAATTACTTTTTGATTGATTACAAAAATCGCGATTATTTAGATAATAAAAACCATTCGGGATAAAGATTTTAGGGAAATCGTATTTGTAAGTTGGAATTGGAATGTAAAATTGGAATCATTACTTCCAACTATCGTACTAGTTTACTAGCATTACAAACCAAGTTTCAAGTAAATCGGATGCAAAATAGCTTATTCCGTGCAGAATTTTCCGAAATTTTCCCGCCCTAATGTTGGACTTTCCAAAATCGGAAACACACATCTCACAGTATCTTGCAGTCTATCCACACAAATAGAGCTTGAATTAAATTGGATGTAAGACAGTATGTTTTTAAGCAGACTTTTCCGGCTGTTTCCCACTATATACATATAACTTCGACAACTATTCTTAAAAACTGAATTTTAAGTTCAAGGAATAGAAATTTTGTTTGGGAGCTTTCTGGTTTCTGGCCGTAGTGTCGCATTTTCCAACAAGTAAAAGTCACACCACATATAGTTTCTTCTACTATCCCTATAAATCGAATATTTAGTCAATTGGATAAAAAATTCAAAAATTCATTTGCATGCAGAGTTTTCCTGAATTTTTCCACCCTGCTGCCGGATCGGCAAATCACATCACAAATAATTTCGCTTCCGATCCATATAAACCAAGTTTCATATCAATCGGATGAGAAATAGCTTTTGGTGTGGAGAGTTTTTCGGAATTTTCCCGCCCGTATGTACAACTTTTCACACATTTCATAAGTTTTAAGTCTATAGAATGAGCAAAAAAGTTGTTTGTAAGCTGAATTTTCTGGAATTTTCCCGCCTTGGTATTGGATTTTCCAACAACGGAAATGCACATCTCAAAATATTTCACATACTAACCATTCAAATCAAGTTTTCAGTTAATAGGATGAAATATAGTTTGATTTTAAGCACAATAAGTTCGTCTACTATACTCGAAAACCGAGTTAGAAGTCAGTTGGATGAAAAACAAGAAAGCCAAGCTAACTTCGTCTGTGCCGAAGTTTTTATACCCTTGCAAGTGCTCCCTTTTTTTAAAAAAAATACTTTTCCCATTTTCCGACCGATCGTTCGTATGGGAGCAATATGATATAGTCATCCGATTTCGACAAAAACTTGTAGAATTATGTAAAAGCATGTGAAACAAACAAATACCAAATTGCAGGAAGCTACCATTAAAAACAAAAAAGTATTTCTAACTAAGACTGTTTTTCAGACCTATCTTTTGTATGGCAGCTATACCATATAGTTGTCCGATTTTAATAAAACTTGGTGGAACTATAAAAAAACATAGAAAACCTATGAATACAAAGTTTGAAGACGTTTCGATTAAAAAGAAAAAAGTTTTTCAAACTAAAACTAGTTTTCCGACCGATTGTGACTATGGTAGCTATGAGATATAGTCAGCCGATCCGGTCGGTTCCCACATATTAGTAGTGTGCAGCAAAAAGAAAACTCTGTGCAAAATTTCAGCTCGATAGCTGCCAAACTGAGAGACTAGTTCGCGAAGAAACAGACAGATAGACGGACGGACAAAGCTCAATCGACTCAGCTCGTCACCCTGATCAAGAATATATTATATATAGTGTATGGGGTCGGAAATGAATATTTCTATGCGTCGCAAACTTCTGGCCAAAATTATAATACCCTTTGCAAGGGTATAAAAACTTGTCTGTTTTCAGTGGATATGTTCTTCAAATTAGTTAAAATGCGTGCTGCAAGGGTATACAAACTTCGGCCGAGCCGAACTTAACTTTCCTCTATTTTTATACCCGTTACTCGTAGAGTAAAAAGGGTATACTAAAGTCGTGCAAATGTATGTAACAGGCAGAAGGAAGCATCTCCGATATCATAAAGTATATATATTCTTCATCAGCATCAACAGCCGAGTCGATATAGCCATGTCCGTCCGTCCGTCCGTCTGTATGAACACCTAGATTTCAAAGACTAGAAGAGCTAGAGCAACCAAATTTTAGATGTCAGCTAGTATTGTCTGCAGGCAGATCAAGTTTGTTTCAAATTTTGGCCACGCCCCCTCCCGCCCCCGCAATACAAAATGTTGAAAATCTCCTACAATTTGTAAGCTATCGAGCTTAGATGCAGTATAGTGCATGTGGCCAATATGTACAATCTCACAAATTTTCATAAAAATCTGATAATAAATGGCAGAGTTAAAAAAACGTTGCATACTTATCTGAGCCGCATGTTATAAAACACTAATTGCCTTGAGTAACGGGTACTTCGAAGTCGGGCAGGGCCGACTTTAACTTACGCTCTCGTTTTCATACTAAAAATGAGATTGTTTCATCTTAAAGTCGAGTATAAACGATCTTTATACAACTTTGTTGAATTAAGATTGAAATTGAGATGATAAACTCTTTTGTTAAGGGTACGTCTCGGTTCAGAGACTTTAATCTTGGTATTGGATTGTTTATTTTCTCAGTGTACAAGTAAATGGCAACAAAAACCAAAAAATTCTACATATACAAAGTTTTCCGGGTATTTGCATACCTTGGGTAGATGTTCTATCTCTGGGATAAGCGGTCTGGACTGTGGATTAGAAACTAATATATATATTAGATGGATGAGAATCAGCTACAAATTCATAAGAACTAATTCAGCCCAGAACTTTGAGTAAACACAAGCCATCCTCTAACTAATACCCAACTAACTTCTGAAATCACAATCTAAACTATGAAAAAAATCCGAAAAAAACATAATTTTAGAACCAATTTGAACGAATGACCCAGTTTGTAAATGCCATAAACATTTTTGCATACAAATCACAAAGTTAACGATTCTGCTCGATAATTGTTTGTCACCATTTTTGGGAGTTCTAGCAGCGGGACTGCCTTTCTTTATGTTTTGCTGATTTTATTGGCTGCTTGTAAACATTTTCCACACACACCGTATTAGGCCACAGTCGGGCCATTCAAGCCCACCGCATTTTGTTTAATGAACGCTCATCGCATGACCAAATTCAGTTGTCAAATGAGATTTATGTTTTCATCTAAACTTTTAGTTGCCACAGAGAACTTTCAAAATGCGCTGTCCGGTTGGCCTTTTGCATAACACTTGGCTAAGACCAAAGCCCAAAAGGGCCACAGATGGCGGCACACTTGGAGCACACTTGGATGTGTTCGATTGTTTTGCTGGGAAAATATTTTCCACATTTTTCACGGACTCCAGCGCGGAAGCCTTCTCCTCGCGCATGTTCACACGTACCGGTGGCAGATTTCGATAAGTCATTGGGCTATAATTTGCCACTGACAAAAGCGCAGACTTTTTCTATATATATATAATTAAACAAAACATAAAGCAGAGGCAAAAAAAACACAACAAAACAAGACAGAAAAACAATAAGTTGACATTTCACAGAGGTCTCTTGCCACAGCAGCGGCCCGACATGTGCCAAGTTATGACATCACTTCAATTCATCACCTCACGTTGCACTCACCGATATTGATCAGTCTAATCGTTATCTCTGTCTGCCTGTCTGTCTAGGGACAACAACACGCCAACAAGCCAGTGGCTGCCACACATCCCCCCATGCAGAAGACATCGTTCTCTTGCGCCGGCCGACCCGCCGGCTACTATGCAGATGTGGAGACGGGCTGTCAGGTCTATCACATGTGCGATGGCCTGGGACGCCAGTTCAGCTATACGTGCCCGAACACCACGCTCTTTCAACAGCGCATGCTCATCTGCGATCATTGGTATATGGTCAACTGTTCCAAGGCGGAGAGTAACTATGCGGCGAATCTGTTAATTGGTAGGGTTTTGGGTTTTGGCCAAAGTGAAGGGGCTTCCTAGTATTGATCTTCTCTCAATTCTCAGGTCAGCGGGATAAACCCTTTGTCAATGATGAGGAGAACAGTCTGCGTACACCACGACCCGATCTACTGGATCGACCCTATGCACCCGACTATTCGGGCGAGTCATTTAGAAGTCAGTACAAGGTGAGTACACATATTTAAAAATGAAATGGCATAAACTTTTGGTTTTAAGCAGTATTAAGAGTTGGACTTATGGATGTTTGAAGGGCCGATTTCACATCTTCCGGTTTACTCAGTCACAGTTTACTCAGTTTATATGTAGAACATGTGTAATCTGCCCTAGAAGTACTCTAAAGTAAGTTCAATCATTTTAAATCCAAAAAAATTATGGATTATTATGTTTCTTGTGACGAACAGTGTAAAGGCAGCTGACTTCTTCGAACCGAACTGTTTTCCAAGCAGTTGGATCCATTTCGGAATGTAAAGGTGCAACTCTGGGTCCGGTTTGATGGACCCAAAAACCTTTGCAAAGTACGGACTACAATAACCAAAGAAGTTTAGACTTGTTCAGGACTTTATATTGACGAAAACTTGGTTGAGTTCAAAAATAGAATACTATTTTTGAAACACTTCAATAGACTTCAAATACTTAGGATATAGCACACAAAAACATCAAGTCATCAATCAAATCACTCAGCATTTTCCAATAAAAAGCATTCAAAAAGTTGAATCAAGAAATATTCGATTTCCGATATATCGCCTTGCAAATATATTCGATAACCATCGTATTTCAACGATATTTCCATATGTCGTTAATATTTTCGGCAGCCCTACTCGCTATCTATGTATATAAAGTGTCAATTAGTTTTTTCTAAGATGTCTGCTCACCAAAATGACAGGTACAAATTAAGCCAACTTGCTCATTCTCAACTATCAATTGTACAGATGTTTGTAACGTAGAGAAGAAAGCATATCCGACCACATAAAGTATATATATTCTTGATCAGCAAGCCAAGCTGAGTTGATGTAGCCATATCCGTCTGTTTCTATGCTTTCTCCTCCGTCAGTTTGAAAGCTATCTTCAACAAACTCTGCACAAAGTCTTTTAGTACAAATACGGTGCACTTTTGTCGGAACCGGCTGACGACCGGCGATCGGCTGACTGTAGCATATGGCTACCATAGTAAAGATTGCTCGAGAAACTAGTTTTAGTGAGAAAAACTTTTTTGTTTTCAAAGAAAACGCCTCCAAACTTTGTATTTCTTAGTTTGCTATGCTTTCGCATGATTCTACCAAGTTTGGTCGAAATCGAACATCTATATAGTATAGCTGTCATAGAAAAGTAAGGTTAGAAAAATAGTCTTAGTGTGAAAAACTTCTATGTTTTCGGTGTAAACCTCTTTAAAATTGGCATACATTCATTTTATAAGCTTTTACACATTTCAACCAAGTTTTGTCAAAATCGGTTGACTATAGATTATAGCTGACATAGGAATAATCGGTCGAGAAACTAGTTTTAGTGAGAAAAACTTTTTTGTTTTCAGCGCAAACGCCTCCAAAGTTTGTATTTCTTAGTTTGCTATGCTTTTCCATGATTCCATCAAGTTTGTTCTAAATCGGACATGTATATAGTATATTTGCCATACAAAAGTAAGGTTAGAAAAATAGTCTTAGTGAGAAAAACGTGTTTGTTTTCAGTGGAAAGTCTTTCAAATTAGTTAGAAAAAACTTCTGCCTAGTGGAAGTTAACTTTCCTCTATTTATTTTGATTTTGTACTGAATCTCTCAGGATTTCTGTGTGATGGTTATTGATGTCTTACGATAACAGCTGCACAGAAAAAAAAAAGATCCATAAAAGCTCCATTTGGGAAGGATATGTCTTAAATATCCTTTAAATCATACAGAGTAGCTGCAAAATCATCCCAATGATCATCATTTTTCAAATCCTTTGGATGATTTTTAGCTCCGTTGGATGATTAAAAGTATATTTCAGACATATCCTTCCCAAATGGATACCGGAAATCATCCTTTTTTTCTCTGTGTGGTAGGGCACAATTTCTTTCGACTTTCTCAGGCTTTAACATACTTTAGCGTTTAAAGCACAAAAGCACGCATACACACTTGCAGTTTATATGCACACAACACAGTTTTGGTGCTTAAAGAGAGCGAAAAAGAAGCTCGTTGAGAACAGTACGTGATAAAATGTCATTTTGGCTCTTTTTTCATCTTATTCTAGGCTTTGACCTAAGAAAACTACATTTATGCGAGTTCTACTGAAGAACTTGGTTTTTTGAGTTCCACTTACTTTACTCTCTACTCTCTCTTTTTCCAGCAATTGACACCCAATCAGAATCAAATACGCGACGACTCTGTCAAAATGCCCATCAAATTGGAACCTCAATCCACGCAAACCCGTTGGCGTCTACCTCCGCCCAGTCGCACCATTCAACCGCCTGCCTATGAGCCACAAATCGAGCCACTACCCAGCAGTACACTCAAGCCCAAGCCCTTTACTAGTATCAAAACGACAGCCACCACTACCAAGAAGACCACCACCGCCACCACAACAACCACACGAAGACCCACAAAACGTACCGAGGCCTTGCTGACGCGTAAAACCGTTGACCTGGATACAGATGATCTGGGCACCAGCCATAGCACACGTTACAACACTTCGGCTGATTTCAATTCCGCAGAGCTGCCGCTGTCGTCTGTTAAGAACAGCACCACCAAGCTGACCAAATTCATTAAGCCACCCTCGAAAATCTATGAGCCACCCTTTGTCTATCCCATCTACAATCTGGAAGACGTGAGCACTTCATTGCGTACCTCCACAGCGGCACCGTTCAGCTCAAGTGCGGGCAGAAAAGAGAGCAGTAGCACCACTCCACGTCCTCAGAGTCGACCCACCACTCTGGTCGGTGTGCCCTTCTCCTTTGTGACGCCAGCCACCACCACAGCAGCCAGCACAGCCCGGGTACCAATCCGAAATGACAACCAGCGCACACCAGCGCCAGCTCAAAGTTTTCGTCCCGTAACCACAACCACTTCCGCACCGCCGGCACAGCAGAAGACACAGCTGCCGTTTAATGATCTGCTGCCACCATTTGTGGACTTTGTGCCACATGACATAGCCACCACACAGGGACCACCCATTTACTATGAGTGGAAGGTGCCCTCGCATGGCCTGGAGCCACCAAAAATGGATCCACCCATCGGGGTCGATGGTCGTGAATATCCCGAGACTAAGGGAGATTACAGCGTGGTGAATACCCGTCTGAACGACATAGTCAGCAGCAGCCGACGTCTGCCCAGCTCACGTTCCATCAAATCCCTTGAGGTGCCCAAGTCCCAGGTGGCCCAGCGTCGTTCCGATGTGGTTGCCAGCTCGACGGACATCATACAATTGCGCAAACAGCTACTCATACCCGAATACGCCTTTCCACTGGAGACGATCGGACGCACCGGCTATGGTTCACCCGCCAGTGGCTCGGGCGATGTGTACAACTCATTTCAGCTCAAAATACCGGAGCAACAGCGTCGCAATGGTGCCACCAGCGGCAGCTCAAGCAAATGGTTCGGCGAGAATCCCAAATGCCCGGAGTGCCATCCATCGTTCGTTAAGCCCGGCACCTGTGAGCCGTGCCTGCAAAGATAGTCTAGCCCGTAGATTGCATCCCTCGCCACCGCATTGTAGCCACATTCCTCCATTAAACATAGTTTCAGTATGAGAAGCATCCTCCACGCATTTAAATCTTAAAGTTATTTGTATAATCACAATTAAAAAACAACAAAAAAATACAAGAAAAAGTTGGAAGACTATTTGGTTTGATGGGGGGAAAAACTTTTAGCAGGCCACCTCCCGCCCAAGGCAAGAAATAGACTAAAACAAGAAAGAAAGTCGGTCAAGCCCGACTATAACATACTCTGTACCAACGAAATTATACGCTCAGCATAAATTTTGATGCTGCAGTAGCTCCTTAAAGCAGCGCTGCCACTGCGCTGCAGCAGCGAACAGTCTTTTGATCATAACTCGACAACGGTTCATCCGATCTTCACCATTCCCTTGGCGGAGCGATAAGTTATCTTGATTACTAAATATGTCCGGAAGAAACGAATCATCTATCTTTAAAACTGTGGGAGATATGACAATTTTTCCATATTGCGGGGGCGTGGCCAAAATTGAAAATAAACTTGATCTGCCTGCAGACATAAGAAGCATATGTCCCATACATGTCAAACCTCTATCTCTTACCAGCTCTGAGATCTGTGCGTTCATACGGACAGACAGACGGTCAGACGGACATGGCTATATCGACTCGGCTATTGATGCTGATCAAGAATATATATTCTTTACGGGGTCGGAGATGCTTCCCCCTGGCTGTTACATACTTTTGCACAAACTTAATATACTCCATGTACCTACGGTACAGAGTATAAAAATTAGAAAATGACTCCAAATGAGCAAGTCAGAAAGCCGGACAAGCTCAACTGTGGTAGAGCTCCTTGTTGCTCCTTTGTTTTAACCAGGGCTCGGAAATGCTCGCGAGCGAGCCGCGCGCTCTGTCCCTTTTATGCTCCCGTTTAGACGCTAATCAAAAGCCAGGAGCACTCTGATCCACAGCTGCTAGCTCAGAGCTGAAAGCACTAAATTGAATGCCGGCTCTCAGCTCTTGAGTCACTTCTATCGGCTCTAAGCTGAGAGTTACAGCTGTCTTTCGGCTCTTGAGCCACTGCTATCGGCTCGTGAGTCACAGGTAAGAAGTGGTACTTTTGGCTGGAATTTCAATTCTAAGAATCAAACAATATTCTTGATGGCAGCTAATGCCGTTTTCATCACACCATTGTATGCTAGAAAAGGGAAATTGCAATTCAATGTGTGTGTTATAGCTTTACATACCATAACACAGATAACATTTCGACATGTATATTTCAAATATTTAGAGCTGTAGCTCACAAGCCAAGAGCTGTAGCCCACAAGCCGAGAACTGAGGGTCACGAACCGAGAGCTGTGGCTCATGAGCAGAGTTCTGTGTCTGACCAGCCGAGAGCTGTGACTCTCAGTTTAGAGCAGATAGCAGTGGCTCCCAAACCGAAGGTTGAAGGCTCACATCCCCCAAGCTGTGGCTCTCAGCTCAGAGCCGATAGCAGTGGCTCACGAGCTTACTTTTCTCGACTTAGTGCTTTCAGCTTTCTCGAGCCGGTTGTTGGCTTAAGCTCAGCCTAAGCTTACACACTTCAACAAAGGAACTGCCAAAACAAACACACTAAAAAAGGCAATACTTTTCTGTTGGCCCAGTGTGACCAGATTTGTGAAACCTGAATAAATAATGGGCACACTGTCAAATGTTTTGTTTAGATTTTTGATTGCTGTAATATGGTGTGGCCTTTATATACAAGGCTTTTCAACAATCACTCGGGCTTGAGACCTTTTGGTGGAAGTATGTGGTGATACAATAAAGAAGGTAAGGCGCTGATTTTTTGTTTAAGTACTGAGTTTTTAGGCGACGAACCTCACGCCTTAGGAGTACGCGAAACACTGAACGTTTCAAGTACTTTGCTGCGAGCACCCTACCTTTATGGTTGTGTCATGGTGTGGTGGAAACAAAGAAGCGCCAAAGGGCTTTGGTGCCAAAAGCTCTGTCAGTCTTTGTTCCCGCAGTTCATTTGTTAAGGTGTATACTTAGCTTTAAGGCTCTCGAACTAAGGTTCTCAGCTTACAGCCTAGAGCCGAGTGCCATGAGCTTAGAGCAAGAGCTGGCTCTCGAGAGCGGTTTCGAACACAGGTCTTAACTCACTTTGTTATTAAACTATTCTAAATATTTGTATGATTTTTATACTCTGTACCGTAGGTACATAGAGTATTATAAGTTTGTGCAAAAGTATGTAACATCCAGAAGTAAGCATCACCGACCCCATAAAGTATATATATTCTTGATCAGCATCAACAGCCGAGTCGATATAGCCATGTCTGTCTGTCCGTCTGTCTGTCTGTCCGTATGAACGCACAGATCTCAGAGATGGTAAGAGATAGAGGTTTGACATGTATGGGACATATGCTTCTTATGTCTGCAGGCAGATCAACTTTATTTTCAATTTTGGCCACGCCCCCTCCCGCCCCCGCAATTTAGAAAAAACGTCATATCTCCCACAGTTTTGAAGATAGATGGCTGGTTCCTTCTGGACATATTTAGTTATTAGAATAACTTATCGATCCGCCAAAGGAATGAAGAAGATCGGATGAACGGTTTTCGAGTTATGATCAAAAGACAAAATTTCTTGGTACAGAGTATGTTATAGTCGGGCTTGACCGACTTTCTTTCTTGTTTTTAAGGAAAAACCTCTTATTTTGAATACATGTAATCATTTATCATAGCATACTTATGGACAGTGAAATTTTTTAGCAATTTTAGGCACAAGTATACAAAATTGTATATCTTCGCTTAAAAAAATCGCAAAATTGTTTAGTTTAGTTTATTTTAAAGCTAAGTAGAAATACTTTAAGATTATAACAAAGATAGTCAGAATAATAGTAAAGGTTGCCCTTAAAACCAGTCCATAAAGGGTTAAAATATGCACTTTAAGCTTGGAGAACTAAAAAACTAGAACTGATGGACTGTTTCGGAAGACAGACTACATCAAAAAATTATGTAAAATTAGCAAAACCTTTCAAATAAATGATAGGTGATTGGTAAATAGAACTATAGCTACTTTTTAAAGTCAGTTTTGGTATCCTTGTGCTGCCAATTTAATTTCAGATTTGCGATTGCTGATGATGACTCTCTGCTGAATCATGTATCAGTTCTAATGCCTTTCTAAGTGCAACATTTCAAAAAGGTTATTAAGGATTAATGGTTCCAGTTCTAGTTCCAGTTTTAACCAATTTTATTGACCAATGTGCAGTCACACTTCATAAAATACATTTTGCACATACGTTGAACACAACTGATTTGAAATTTCTGTCACTAAAACAATTCCACACTCAATGACGAAATTTAACTAAATATGGGCGATGCCTCTAGCAAATCGGATCTGTGTAATATTACTACCCCGGAGATACTAAAACTTGACGATTCGGATAACTATTGGACATGGCGCATACTCCTGCGCTCATACTTAGAGGCCATGGGCCTTTGGGCTGGCAACTATCCGCGGGAGGTGATTGTAGACTTGCAACAACCAAAAACCTTTCTAAATACCAAAATTCTTAATTTCAGTGCGCTCATAGCAAATTCATTTTGCTTAGTTCGTTGGAGCCTTGGTTAATCATTCGGGAGTATGAACAAAAAAATTCGAAGGAAATTTTTAAGGATTTGGAACAACGATTTGGCAGATAAGATTAATAAATAGTGTACATAAGCTTGATATTTGTTGTGGTTGTCAAATGGTTTCAATTCTGAGTGGACTAGAAGTCTGGTACACTCTTCAAAAAACGGTCCAACTTCGGTTTGGAAATGAGAAAATGGGCCATAAATTCAAACTTAAAATGAAAAAGAAATTCTAATTCTAAAAAGCTTCTCTAACTTTGCCTTTTTAGACTCGGCGTTAAGCTGTAGGTGCCTTTCTCTTGTGCGAATAATAGAAGTACACAAGCCAAGAGATTGAGAGAAACTCGGCTTGGCCCTTTGGGTCTGTAAAGTCAATCGTATAACAGAGCCAAGGAGCCTAATTTCTGTTTAAGTAAATTGAAGTATTTAACGAGAAAGCTAAGCTAACTTCGTCTGTGCCGAAGTTTTTACACCCGTGCAAATGCTTGCTTAAATATTTTTAAATAAATACTCTTTTTCCCATTTTCCGACCGATCGTTCGTATTGGAGCTATATGATATAGTCATCCGATTCGGCTAAAAATTTGTAAAATTATGTGAAAGCATGTAAAACAAACAAGTACAAAATTGCAGGATGCTACCATTAAAAACAAAAAAGTTTTTCTAACTAAGACTGTTTTTCAGACCTATCTTTTGTATGTCAGCTATACCATATAGTTGTCCGATTTTAATAAAACTTGGTAGAACTATAAACAAACATAGAAAACCTACGATTACAAAGTTTAAAGACGTTTCCATTGAAAAGAAAAAAGTTGTTCATACTAAAACTAGTTTTCCGACCGATTGTTCCTATGGGAGCTATGAGATATAGTCATCCGATCTGGTCGATTCCGCAATATTAGTAGTGTGCAGCAAAAAGAAGACTCTGTGAAAAATTTCAGCTCGATAGCTTTAAAACTGAGAGACTAGTTCCCGTAGAAACAGACAGACAGACGTACAGACGGACGGACAAACCTCATTCGACTCAGCTCGTCACCCTGATCAAGAATATATATAGTTTATGGGCTCGGAAATGAATATTTCTATGCGTTGCAAACTTCTGGGCAAAATTATAATACCCTTTGCAAGGGTATGAAAAGTACCTTTCGATATTTTTGATCACAATATTTCAATTCAAACAAGAAAGAAAGTCGGTCAAGCCCGACTATAACATACTCTGTACCAAGAAATTTTGTCTTTTGAGCATAACTCGAAAACCGTTCATCCGATCTTCTTCATTTCTTTGGCGGAGCGATAAGTTATCCTAATAACTAAATATGTCCAGAAGGAACAAGCCATCTATCTTCAAAACTGTGGGAGATATGACGTTTTTTCCATATTGCGGGGGCGCGAGGGGGCATGGCCAAAATTGAAAATAAACTTGATCTGCCTGCAGACATAAGAAGCATATGTCCCATACAAGTCAAACCTCTATCTCTTACCATCTCTGAGATCTGTGCGTTCATACGGACAGACAGACAGACAGACGGACAGACGGACAGACGGACAGACGGACAGACGGACGGACAGACGGACATGGCTATATCGACTCGGCTGTTGATGCTGATGAAGAATATATATACTTTATTATATCGGAGATGCTTCCTTCTGCCTGTTACATACATTTGCACGACTTTAGTATACCCTTTTTACTCTACGAGTATCATGAACCTAGCAACATTAGGGTGTCCCACAAGCATTTTCTGCAAGCTTATAGAGTAAAGTATTTTTGAGATTTTTTTCAGATTTTTCGGAAGACTCTATAAGCTTGCAGAAAATGCTTGTGCACCCTTGAAAATACAAAAAACACCCTAAGCAAAATGCATGAATAAATTAAGCATTCAAATGAAATCGTGCAAGTTTTACTTGAGCACGTGCGGAGCGCGCAACTACCACGGTGGTTAAGTAGTCTTGAATTGTGCTCATTTCGGGCCCTTTTTCTTTGGTGCGTGTTTTGTTATTTATGATTGAATACAGTGATTGCCGAATGCGATTGATAAATTGGTTTAAGTCTTCTCTTTGATAAACAGTAGTAAAACCATAGAATATTTTAAAGCCTGCATTTAATAGTGGTATTCCTAAGACCGATTGAGATTAGTTTTAGATTGCGTCGATCTGCTGTTTACAGCTGCTCCATACAAAATGTCAAGAGTAAGTCAAGAATTAAGGGTCACACTAAAGCAGATTTAAGGTTAATTAAGATTCGGTTGATATTTTATTTCGTTTTAGTGTGACCGTTCTTTTCAATTCTACTGTATTGAAATCATGAACAACGTGGCAATTTTGGCATATTGAGCTTTAACACTTAAGTAATTATTTATTTAATGCATTTTTGAGTGCATACAAGTCTCTTTGAAACGAAGAAAGATGTTCACGAAATCTGAATCAAATCAGTGCGAAGATTTGCTATTACAAAATCATAATCAAATCTAGATGGCTTGCAGGAATATCACAAAATGTTATCAGTATTCGGTAATCGGTATTATTTGTTGAGTGTGTCCATTATATTCTCCATGTTTATAGCTATTTTCAGGAAATATTCAATTTCTTATAAATATCCGAAGTTCTATTTTACTCTAAAATCAAAAGTAAATTTTTCACATTTTTATTAGAAAATGGTTTTAAAAAATTAGAATTTTTTTAAGTTAAGACAAGGGCAAATAAGGTATACCTGTTAAAAAGCTTCGCTCATACCTTCTATCCAGTTTTGGAACTAGTACGGCATCCAAGAAGACGTAGTTTGTGTTCGTCAAATCACTGCCTAAGCTAATCAAATTTACCTTTCTGGATAATGCTCTCCAATTTTGATTTACTTAAAGAAATTCAAAACTTCTGAGACTACTTAGCATGCTATGCATGGACATTATATACGACTTCATTCATATTTCCGACATTAAGAGGCACTCTTTTTGCTACATTATTTTAAAGTTGCATTCACAAATACCAAAAACTCGGGTATAAGTAGCGCCTAATCAGCAATCAAAACTACAAGTAATAAAATCGAATGAAAAAACCACTTATCAATGCCAAAAATTACCCAAGACTAGCTAAAATTTGTACTCATATTTCTAAGAATTTCAAATATCAAGCTACTTCTGCCTGCGAAGTCAAAGCTAGAATAAAGTGCACAAACAAACAGCAACATAAATTGCTTTCAAAAATTTTCCGTTTAAAATAATTCAAGACTGTGCGCCCAATCGAAGCGCCCTCTAGCGCAACTAAATAGCAACTGTGACTCTGGTCTGTGATTTTGGCCGCTTACGGTCACACTGCGTTTGATATACACCGGTCATACTGATTTACTAATAACAAACATCTAGACTCAGACCTCACACTCACACACATACATTTAAATAAATTTCAAGCAAAATTATTAAATACTTAAAAGCAGACTGTCTAAAAGTTAACAAACGAAAACAAGATGACACGTAAGTAGCCGGGATTAAGAAGAAGGCGAAGGAGTTTCGTGTGCTGTGGCTGACTGCCATTGTTGTTGTGGAGGGTGGTGCGCGGGTGTTTGCCGTTGTTGTGCCACAAAGTTAAGGCAAATTAGAGATAAGTACATGCTTAAGTACATATGCAACAACGTATATAACAGCACACTTGCCACACTGCAGCAAACAATTGGCATATTTCGAGGCAAAATCGATGATGGCAGCAGCATGGACATTTCTAACCTCTACTTGAGATCATGATGCAATAACACGGTGAGGCAACGTGAGAGAATAGTCTCTTTTGGCTCACCCTATTATTTCACCAAGCACGCGACAGCGACTCTACTTAATCAAATGTCACTAAACTAAGCTCTTTTTCCTACAATCGTCAGGTGGTAACCAAAGAGATTTGGCCCGAGCCAAAAACCAAAAGAAAAATGCCGAACAAACCCGAGGCAAACGCACTGATAATCTTACCGTGGAGCAGCGCAAGGCCAGGTAAGTTTTGTGTGGTTTCCCGCCTCTACAATATACATTACCTTTTCTCCTTCGATTTCAGGGATGCCGAGGTAATGCGCGAAAAGCAAAAGAAAAAAGAAGACGCGGCGGCTGGTGCGTCTGGTTCTAGCAAATAGACCACCCACACACCCGCTAACCAGTTCCAGCAATTCCCCCAATAGTTCTTGTTAAGGTTCAGCAGCAGCAGCTAAGCATAGTCACAGATTGAGACAAATTTTTAATACGCTCAAATTTAAACCGGCAATACTTCTGATTGGTTCTATACTCCAATACTCTAATATTTATTTATTTTTTGCGTCTTACTACGCTGCACATTATGGAATTTGTTTCTCTATAAATACCTGACTAAATTATCTACTGCAATTGTAATATATATATATATAAATTTTCAAATAAAACATAATATGCAGCCAAGTATTATGTATTATTGTGTGTGACGAAAATATATACATATATATGTAAGATTATGAGACACACACTCAAACATAGAAATGTAAGGGACAATCCACTGTTCTTGTTTAACAATTAAGTAAGCCTGGCCAGGAGCGGAGTGCGGGAGGGAGAGAGATTTACAGATTGAAATTGAACAACTTAAAAGAAAAAAAAATACAATATTTATGAATGCATTTTAAACTGCGGAAAGCAAATTGGCGGTACCTTTCGCTCCATTAATTCTAGAGATTTTTTTTCGCGTCGCGCAACGGAGAATGCTAAGCAAAAACCGGATCCAACATCTGTATCCAGAGACTATAGAATAAACGAAAAGTTTTCTCTTTTTCTAAAGAATTCTCAACGACCATGACAAATCGGATTTATCTGGGTCTTTGGATAGATTCGTTCTTTCATCAATAAATTTAATAATTTTCTTTTAAAGCAACCGAATGAGAAGACATTTTGGTCAAGCTAGAGGATTATTTTCAACAAGGAGTGCGTTTTATAAGCATTTGGAGAAATATAAAGGAGGAAAGGAGGCTGATAGATCGTGCAACCACCCTCTCTCATCAGCAATCAATGCCCACCAACTGTCAATCCATCAACAATGACTCCATGCCAGCAATGTCATAACTGTTTGGGAATTTCAAAGCAGCATGCGCGCAAAAACATCATCTTAAGTTGTGTCAAAGCTTCGAATCACCTCGAGCCGGCAGGAACTGTAGGTTTACTTCGCATAAAGGTAGTAAAAACAGTCGCATCTGATTATGGTGAGTATAAAACTGAAATTCCAATCCTAAATTCATGTCTAAAAACATTCTTTTGGTAATGTCTTTCCACTAATTTTGTTTAATCTGCTCAAAACGGTGTTTCCATAGCCTTTAGAGCTTGGAATGCAGCCACATAGTTCCTTATCAAGCCCGAACCGCTGGCTGTGAAACGATAAGAGTTAAGTTTCGCGCCAATGAATCATGATGCAGCAATGTCACAGCATCGTGTGGAACAAAAGCTCCATTAAACTCAGATAATATTTCGGGAGAAACCCTTTTGCTTTAATAAAACTGATAAATATTTTAGCAGAGATGTAAAGCCACTTGGAAAAAGGAACTGGTTCGGTTCAGTGGTTGACCCTGCCTTTCAGTTTGTTGCATGGTTTTTGCAGCTAACTGTACCGCGGTTTCGGTTCGGTTCAGTGGTTCACTCTTAATTTATTATAGATTTTATGAAGAATTCCCAGAAATCAAATATTTGAAGTCGGATATTCAGGCGCCCACCATGAGCACTTCACTGCAAGAATAGTGCAGTATTTGTTTGTATATTCTCAATTGAGTACAAAATATGCTGTCAAAAGTTGGATTACGGTCCAGAAGCACCATAGAATATTGAGATTCGGTGGGAAATTGGGTTAAAATTAAAAGCTACATCAGTCCCCGGCATCGCTAAGTGTAAATTCAGTCTATGAGCGTTATCCCTTAATTCAACCGAAGATCAGATAGAACTTTTCTTAGGGATAGGATTATAAATCCCACATTTATAAAGTTTGAAGGTAAACGTTCAACGTCTTACGACGTTGCTAAGTTAGGTTTTCGGTTAAGCAATTTCGAAAGGCAGCCGGTTAGGTTTGAGGTTTGCTGTTTTAGCTGTAATAAGCGGTTCGGAACCTGTTTGCATCCCTGTATAACCTGGCAGAGGGTATATTGAAATTGTTCAGATGTTTGTAACGCCTAGAAGAAAGCATTTCCGACCACATAAAGTATATATATTCTTGATCAGCATGACGAGCTGACTTATTTTGGCCTAGTTTTAAAGCTATCTTCTCCAAACTTTGCACGAAGTCTTCTGGTACAAAAACGCTGCACATTTGTCGGAACCGGCCGGATCGGGTGACCATAACATATAGCTGCCATAGGAATGATCGGTCGGAAAATTATTTCTAGTGAGGAAAACTTTTTTGTTTTCAATGCAAAAATCTCCAAACTCCGTATTGACCAGTTTTCAATGCTTCACCATGATTCTGCCAAGTTTGGTCGAAATCGGACATCTATATAGTATAGCTGCCATTGAAAAGTAAGGTTAGAAAAATAGTCTTAGTTAGAAAAACCTTTTTTGTTTTCATTGTAAACCTCTTTAAAATTGGCATATACTTATTTTATAAGCTTTCACACAATTCTTCAAAGTTTTGTCAAAAACGGATGACTATAGGTTATAGCTGCCATAGGAATGATTAGTCGAGAAACTAGTTTTAGTGAGAAAAACTTTTTTGTTTTCAATGGAAACGCCTTCAAACTTTGTATTTATTAGTTTGCTATGTTTTTCCATGATTCCACCAAGTTTGGTCAAATCGGACATCTATACGGTATAGCTGTCATAGAAAAGTAGTGTCCGAAAAGTAGTCTTAGTGAAAAAACTTTGTTGTTTTTAGTGGTAATGTTCTTAAA
>JAWNNO010002207.1:0-11831 GCA_035044985.1 Lordiphosa fenestrarum
TTGAACTTGGGCACCCCTCCTTCTCCAAAGCTACTTACCATCATTGTGTAGAAAACGCAAATGCAACATACAATCGAGTTGATTATGTGCACATTATAGCCCGTCACTGAGGGTCCCAAAAGATTCGTTAAATGGATATAACAGCACATTAAGTAGCAGCTCACCCTGCGAGAATGCCAGCGAGGGCAGGAATATGCAAATGGGCAGCGTTAGGAACACTGTCAGCGTAAACAGTAGCGTCTGAAGTTCCCGAATTGGTTTATTAAAACGCATTTCCAGATACTAGGGAAACAAGAAACTCTTAATTATCCTTCGCATATGCCAGTTAGATTTTGCTTACCTCATAACAGTTGGTTAGTTTGTTATTGTAGAAGACCGGTATGACCACATAGTTGAGAACCGGTATAGCCAACACTATGCTGAACACATCGAAATACCAATTAATACCATATCCAAATATCTCCGCCGGTATGACCATAATAGATACAGCCGACAATTGACTGGCCACTAAGGAAATGGCTATTGGTATGGTTTTCATACGTTTTCCGCCCATTAGATACTCATCGGTGGTATCCTCGCCCTTGGCAAAGAAACCAAAGTAGACACCAATGCCGGCCGATATGCTGAGCACCAGAGCAAATACCACATAATCCGTTGAGTTAAATGTGAACTTGGAGTCGATAAGAATAGCCGTGTGCTCCGTAGCATTGAGTAGGGCCGACATAACAAACAAATTTTGTATATATGGTTGAGCAATTTGTGGGTCAAGTGACGCGCTCTAGCTACGATTGGGCATATCAACAGCACTGTGATGAGTTCAAAAACCAATTTTATCTCCGGAATTTAATGTTTAACTGATAATAACTATCGACAACAGTTTTTCTTCATCGGTGATAGACTTTTATCTAAATGGAGAACATTTTAGAGAATTTAAAATTTTAACTGCAGATAACATGACGCATTGCAGACACTTCTCCATGTAATTAGTATTTGAACTATTGTCTTATTGATTGTGATTAGCGGAGAGCCAATGTCCACTTTCGCGAATAAATTTAACGCTTTTATTATAAAGAAAAGGCACGAATTCGATTTCGATGTTTGTTGTCGGGTCTCTGATGTTGCAGTGAGTTGGTTCAGTCTTGCCGGCACACTTAAACCATAGATATACAAAGCTCGCTCAGATATTGAAATGCGAGAGAGCTTTTGAGCATATGAAAGCTTTTGTATGGATCGTTTCATGATGCAACAAGAGAGGTGAGGTGCCATTAGTGTGAGTTCTCTGCTGCGCGTGCATCACACTCATAACGCCCCACCTTGTATTGTTGCATCATGGATCGATCTGTATTACATAAATATATTTGGCAATGCAAACAGAGGGTTGGACGGCATTTTCATTCAGAAAATCTAAAACAATCAAATTGGTTGTCCATTTCGATACTTCAATCTCATTTCAATTTTTCAATATCTTTTCGATCAGGAGATCGATGAGCAAGTCCAAGTAAAGAAAGGGCGTTGGTAATCGTAACATTTTCAACAAAACAGATTTTTTATTATTATATATTCTTGATCAGCGACAACAGCCGAGTCTATAAAGCAATAACCCGTCTGGCTGTACGTTTGTACCCACAGATCTCAGAGATGGTAAGAGATAGAGGTTTGACTTGTATGGGACTTGCAGGCAGATCAAGTTCATTTTCAATTTTCGCCACGCCCCCGTAATTTGAGAAAAACGTCATAGTAATTGGTATTATTTATTGATTCGCCGAAGAAATGGTGAAGATCGAATGAGCAAAAGTCTAGTTATAGAGTACACAAACATTTATGATGGGCAGCACTGGCTGTAAAAGCAATTGGCAGCACTTAACACACCTGAACACTTTGTGTATTAAATGAAAATGTTGGAAGGTACAGAGTATGTTATAGTCGGGCTTGACCGACTTTCTTTCTGCTTGTAAACATCATTTGATCAATATCCTCACCTAAGTCAGTGATGCCCGTTGGACAGCCGACCGACCGATCGTTCGTATACAAGCTATATGATATAGTCATCCGATTTGGACACAAATGTGTAGAATTATGTGAAAGCATGTGAAACAAACAAAACCAAACAGTTTTTCCAACTAAGACTGCTTTTCAGACCAATCTTTTGTATGGCAGCTATACCAAATAGTTGTACGATTTTCATGAAACTTGGCAGAAAACAAGAAAGCTAAGCTAACTTCGTCTGTGCCGAAGTTTTTATACCCTTGCAAGTGCTCGCTTAAATATTTTCAAAAAATACTTTTTACCATTTTCCGACCGATCGTTCGTATGGGAGCTATATGATATAGTCATCCGATTTGGACAAAAACTTGTAGAACTATGTAAAAGCATGAGAAACAAACAAGTTCAAAATTGCAGGATGCTACCATTAAAAACAAAAAAGTTTTTCTAACTAAGACTGTTTTTCAGATCTATCTTTTGTATGGCAGCTATACCATATAGTTGTCCGATTTTAAAAAACTTGGTAGAATTATAAAAAAACATAGAAAACATACGATTACAAAGTTTGGAGACGTTTCCATTGAGAAGAAACAAGTTTTTCATACTAAAGCTAGTTTTCCGACCGATTCTTACTATAGGAGCTATGAGATATACACAGAAAAAAAAATAGGGAGATAAAGTCAATCCCAAAAAAACATGATTTTATCTCGACATTCGGATTGGAATTTCAAGCAAAGGTCGTTCTGGAGCCGAGATATCCGAGATCAAGTCTATCCAATTCGTACTTGGAATGAGAAAATCCGGTATTGACCGACTTCTGACATCGTTTGGGATTGATTTAATCCCGGATGGCTTGATTTTTTTTTCTGTGTAGTCATTCGATCCAGTCGGTTCCAACATATTAGTAGTGTGCAGCAAAAAGAAAACTCTGTGCAAAATTTCAGCTCGATAGCTTTAAAACTGAGAGACTAGTTTGCGTAGAAACAGACAGACAGACGGACGGACAAAGCTCAATCGACTCAGCTCGTCACCCTGATCAAGAATATACATATATAGTATATGGGATCGGAAATGAATATTTCTATGCGTTGCAAACTTCTGGGCAAAATTGTAATACCCTTTGCAAGGGTATAAAAAACACGAGTAAGAAAGCCGGTCAAGCCCGATCATAATATACTCTGTACCAGCAAAAGTGTATGCGCAGTATTACTCTTCTAATTCTTCTTGACGGTCTCGGCCTGTGCAATAAATACCCTACACACGCCTCTGTCTTGTGCAAGCTGGCACCAGTTGGTCACATCAAGCGCTCCAATATCTTTCGGCACCTGATCTTTCCATCTCAGTTTAGTACGTTCCACATTGATTGTTTCCCCATATTCTTTCGCCCTCCGATTGTACATTTTGTTTGCTATAGCTTCTTCATCCATGCCAATCCAGCGCAGCCACTGTTGTTTTATGCGGTTGACTAGATCAGGGTCCTCACAGAGCTCACACAGTTCCTTGTTCAGTCATTCAATCCTCCGGAAAATTCAAACAATTCCGTAGCTCAACTGGGAATCGCGACTTATTTCTTTTAGTTTTCGACTTGTAATTGAAAATTTGGGAAATAGCATCTGAAAAAGTGCCCTAAATATTAGGACATACAATTCCTAAAGCCTTTAGACCTTTATGTACCAAAATTAAGGTAAAAAGAACCTAAAATTCTTTGAACATTTTGTGCATACTTAATGAAATGGAATGTAGTACTTTCTTTTTCTACGAATTTTTACTTTGATTTTACCTTCTCTTCTTTCGGATTCAAACTGAGGACCTGAGGATACAGCATGCATTGCATACATAGTCGACATTTCAACGCAGACGACTATCATCGTCATGCGTTAGTTGAGCCAGGCGAGAAATCGCAGTACATAGTTCACCTTAGTTCACTTAGAAAGCCATAAGCTAAGTGGTGTAGATGATGGTGTTGCTTTTCCGGATGATGTAAAGTATATTTACTTGACATTCTTGCACTTTCGTTGGGTTTATCTCAATTTGAACGATTTCCGATGTAATCAACGGCTTTGCACGAACTTCACGAACTCATTCACAATAATAAAGTGTGCTTTTTTCTTTATTTAAAGTAAGAGTAACCACGAAACCAATATCTTGTACTATATTTTTCATGTAAGCTAAGAGATAATTTGTAGAGTTTTAAGCTATATAAGCGTTATACAATACACAAGAGATTTAACTATATATAGTTTTAACCATACATACACTTACTTCCATATCTTAAGAGTATGAATTATACATAACTAGGTGGTGTACTATGTCTTTTGCTTCATCTTCTCACTTTTCAACTCGTACAGCTCGTCCACCTGTGTCAATTTGTAGCCAACAAATGGCTGAATAAGCGGCGACAGCAACTTGGGATCAAATTTCTCATTGGATCCGGGCTTTAAAATGTAGCTAAGTGGTATGCTGACAATGCAGGTGATAAGAAAGCCAACCACAGTGTACCAATTAAATGAGAGATCCAGAATACTGAACTCGGCATCGACTTGTGTCGGAGGAGGAGGAGGAGGAGTAGTCAGGAGGTATTCGGTAGTTAAAGTGGCATTCAGCGCTGGACAATTGTCAATGGAGGTGGGCAGTGTCACATAATGGTTTCTTCCCCAGCTGCATACTGCAATGGTGAGCATGCAGGCAATGCTGGCCAAAATGCCAATCAGTGTAGCCTAAAAGAATATCGTTTGCAAAAGAGCAACTTAGTTTTACCATCACTCAATCTTACCCGACCATGTGCTCGAGGCACCAGCATGCCCAGCAGAAAGGTGGCTGTTGTGGAACCATAGCTAACACCGCCAATAGAGTAGACTACTTGCAGTATGGAGCTAAACTCTGCCACCACTATGCCACCTAGGATGCAGTAGACTCCGGCACAGACAACGAACAGCTTCATGATGACATTTGCCTTGTGCTCCGTATGCCGTATATGTGGCTTGATATAGTCAAAGTAAACGACGCCAGCCAGTGCATTGATGCTGGCGGAAAGTGTACTCAAAGCGGCACTGAAGACGCACGAGATGAAAACACCGGGCATCCCCTTCAGATGTCCCACCACATCCTGTACAAAGTAGGGTACCATTTTGTCAACTTTGCTGACCTGTCCCAATATTAAGGGATCGCAGTCATGATATCGAGCATACATCACAATGCCCGTGAAACAGTTGAAGAACATGATGATCACAAAGCCACAACCGAAGAGAACCAAGGCTCTATAAATAATTAAGCTTTAAATGGGAAAATTCTACAGAACAACTTACCTTCTGGCATGTCCTAGTGAAGGTAGGGAGACAATACGTTGGACACAACTCTGATTAAGGCCTACATAACTAGACCACATGAGTGTGGCCGAGATGAATACATTCCAGATGGTGGATCGTGTGGTTGCATCAAAGGCATAGCTGTTATGGAATAAGAAGTGTGAGCCTACTTAGATACTTGTTTCAGCTGAGGCACACCTACTTCACATCCAGTCGTCCACCCTCTTGGGCAATGCGAACTACCTCACCTAAGCCACCAACACGATAGGCACCCAGAACTCCGACAAGCACCACGGAGACGACCATAATCGCTGCTTGCACCACATCGGTCCACACAACTGCCTTAATCCCTCCCTAAGTGGAAAATACAATCAAATTAACTAAAGGATGGCATAGACCTTAAGCTACCTACCACCATGGTATAGAACACACAGATGCCACAGACAATCGAGTTGATGATGTGCACATTGTAGCCAGTCACTAAGAAAAAAACCCACAATTAAAATCATAAAATGAGGAAAACAGATAACCAGGAGGATGCTCACCCTGCGAGAAGGCCAACGAGGGTAGAAATATAAAAATGGGCAGTATAAAAAACATGGTGAGGGTGAAGAGCAGAGTCTGCAGCTTTCGTATGGGCTTATTGAAGCGCAATTCCAGATACTAGGGAAACAAGAGATAATGATAATGTTTAACACCCTTATTAGTGTAGACTTAGTACATTTTACCCACCTCATAGCAGTTGTTTAGATTGTTATTGTAGAAAACCGGTATGATCATATAGTTGAGTATGGGTATCACCACCACCATGCAGACCACATTAAAGGACCAGTTAATGCCATAGCCAAACATCTCCGACGGTATGGTCATTATAGATATGGCCGACAGCTGACTGGCCACCAAGGAAATCGCTATTGGTATGGTCTTCATGCGCTTGCCACCCATTAGATACTCATCGGTGGTGTCCTCACCCTTGGCAAAGAAACCAAAGTAGACACCAATGCCGGCCGATATGCTGAGCACCAAGGAGAACACTACATAATCCGTTGAGTTGAATGTGAACTGGGTGTCGGTGGCCACGCCTGCCGTGGCATTCAGTAGAGCCGACATTACAAGAGCAGTTTTCCGTTTGATATTAGGTGCTACGCGTGCGAACAACGATTAAAAGTATGCCAGCCATTGCACAGTCCTTAAATAAGCATTTTATCTCCAAGTTTTCCATCTATCGACATCTCACTTTAACGCCCACCGAGCTACAGCGATGGAATCTTATCTTAAATCTTTGAATCTAAAAATTACCTGCAGATAAGACATGACATTGCAGACTCCGTTCTATGGAGATTACAGAATAACAGCACTATTGCTCTTACTGACAATCTGTTTTAATATGTTGACTTATTGATATCGTAATGATAATTAGGCCAAATCGCAAGTCATGAACACAGTTTGAAGTAATCTCCATTTGACAGGCGAGTCTAAAGCCAACAGATAAGTAGAAATGCTGAATATCTACATAATTCAGTTATATATTAGGGTTAATGAACTATATTTTTTATACATAAAAGAGGATTTGAACCCTTTAGAGCATGAGTTTGGATTCTCGCTATATCTATGAATACGAATCTGTGTTCGGAAATGCTCCACACGTCAAGATTCATCATTCGTCATGTTCAAACGAAAAATGTGTCATGATGAGACCTCGGATTTGAGGTTCTTATACTCTGTACCGTAGGTAAATAGAGTATAACAAGTTTGTGCAAAAGTAGGTAATAGCCAGAAGGAAGCATCTCCGATCCCATAAAGTATATATATTCTTGATCAGCAACAACAGCCGAGTCGATATAGCAATAACCAGTCTGCCTGTCCTGTATAAGAGATAGAGGTTTGACATGTATAAGACAAAAACATCTTATACTTGTAGGCAAATCAAGTTCATTTTCAATTTTCGCCACGCCCCCTCCCGCCCCCGCCATTTAGAAAAATCGTCATATCTCTCACAGTTTTTAAGATAAATGGTTCGTTCTTTCTAGACATATTTGGTAATCAGGATAGCTTATCGATCCGCCAAAGCAATGGTGAAGATCGGATGAACGGTTGTCGAGATATGATCAAAAAACTGTTCGCTGCTGCAGCGCAGTAGCAGCGCTGTTTTCACACGATTATGTTAAATCCTTCGGTTTGCACCATACTTACGTTTTGCGAACGGTACGTCAAGATACGTTACGTTCATAAGAAAGAACTGATTTTGAGAATGAGTTCAGTTCACGCAAGTTCTCAAAAGTTTTCATTAAGACCGCGAAATTTTCTTCAGTTTCGAAATCGTATAAACAAGTAAGGTCAAGCCGGACCTTAAAATACTCTCTACCTCCCAAAGTTTGTAAGTGCTGCCCATTGCTGCTTCAGCCGGTGCTGCCCAGCATAAATGTTTGTTTTTCCTATAACTCGACTATCGTTCTTTCGATCTTCGCAATTCCTTCTGTTTGCATTTAAATTGCTATTCCGATTTACGAAACAGAAAACTGTTTTGAAACCTTCTGTATGCTGGTGTTTTTTTTCACCATCGGTCATCCATGGTATTTTATCGCGGTTCAGTACAATTAGAATCATAGTTATGCAGGTAATTAAATTAAAAGTTTCTTTAGTATTTAACTTCAAAGTAACGAGAAAGAACCATCAGCTAAATATGGGCGTTATACACAGAAAATTATGATCCGTTTGGGAAGAATATGTCTTAAATATTAATTTAGCCATTCAACGGAGCTGAAAAATCATCTAAGGATGATCCTTTTTCATATCCTGTCTGTATGAACACCTAAATTTCAGAGACTAGAAGAGCAAGAGCCACCAAATTTTAATTGTAGACCAGTATTGTCTGCACGCAGATCAAGTTTGTTTCAAATTTTGCCCACGCATTAAGTTGAATATCTCCTACATTTTTTAAGATATCGAACTCAGATTTTGCAGTGTAGTGTATGAGGCCAATATCTACAATCTCACAAATTTTCATAAGGATCGGAAAATAAATGGCAGAGTTAAAATAACGTTGCATACTTATCTGAGCCGCTAGAGGATATTAAACTCTAATTGCCCTGAGTAACTGGTATTTCGAAGACGGGCAGCACCGACTTTAACTTACGCTCTGGTTATACCCGTTACTCGTAGAGTAAAAAGGGTATACTAAAGTCGTGCAAATGTATGTAACAGGCAGAAGGAAGCATTTCCGAAATCATAAAGTATATATATTCTTCATCAGCATCAACAGCCGAGTCGATATAGCCATGTCCGTCTGTCCGTCCGTCCGTCCCCTGCAAACATTTTGTCGTGTTACTTATCTCACTCGTCAATGCGAGAGTTTGACGATTGCTTGAGGGGAGAGTTCGGAGATAGTTTGGTGATTTACACTAACAAAATTCATTAGGTATCGCATTTTTATCATAAAAGGGATAAATTGGCGATATGTGCTATCGCATTTTGTTCGTCCATTCGGTAAATTGGCGATATATCCTTCAAAAATCGCCTTGGGGGCAAGAATGTGATACTTTTTGGCTGGTCTCGCTTTTTCATCATCCCATCTGAGAATTGGCGATACATCGCTTAACACTCCCTAAGAAGATCCGAATGCGATTCTTCTTGAAGTGAACACAACGACTTTTTACAATATTACCAAAGGAAAATACTTTGGCAACGCTTTCAAAAGATGAAAAAACCGGCCCAATAAAAAAATTGACACATGTACTTAATGTGGTAGGAAATTCTTCCTTCGGGAATATGTGTGTTTACTTGTCCGCTGTAGTAACTTGTTTGATCTGTGGCTTTTAAGAAAGCCATTATGAAAATAAGCAAACAGTCAGACAATAATAATATTCAAAATATTTCAGGGTTGCAATATGCTACCACTTCTATTAAATAATATTAAAAAGAGATGTCTCTCTGATGTAAAGACAATTACATTTTTTTCTGACATTCCATTGCCAGTAAAGTTGACTATAGTGCACAGGCTCCGATTCAGCACAAACTACAGTAGGCCTCGATTTTTGGTTCAGCTTCCCCTGGGAAAACCTTTCCGTTTCAATAGTCAACGGAGCGAGAGGCATAATAGATTGTGTATTTTTTAAAAGCAGACCTTCTTTTTGTTAAAAATTTGTGTTGAAATGTCCTCCATCAAAGCCAAAAGAGCAAAGACAAGACGACAAGCAGCCAGAATTGTCTTAAACTGTTATGGAAATACAGGGCCCAGTTTTCAATGGCGATCCAGCAGTGGTGGCGAGAGGTCAGCATTCAGATTTTTGTTTTGGTTGCATATATGTCACTCTTTATGGCTTTTGTTTTCAGAAATTGCTCATAATATGTTTGCCAAGACGACGGATGCAGACATTACCAAAGTCTGTTCACAACATTTTTTGCATGCTAAAGACCGTATAAATAAGAAACAACTCAAAATCAATAACAAAACTTAAATTTATTACAAATAAAGAAACCACCTTACATACATACAATCTCAAATTACACATATATATTCAAAGTATTTGACACACTTAGCTTTAAAAAATAAACTATTTCCCCTACTGTTAAATAACATAATTCGAACACACAGTTTATTTGTATGGCTTATGTTGGGGGGAAGAATCGCATTATTATTTCTAAGAAGAATCGCATTCTTATTTCCAAGAAGAAACGTTTTCTTAACTCTAGGAAGAATCGCATTCTTATCTCTGGAAAAAGTCGCATTCTAGGAAGAGTCTCAATCTTATCTCCAGGAAGAATCGCATTCTTAACTCAAGGAAGAAACGCATTCTTATCTCTAAAAAGAATCGCAATCTTATCCCTCAGTATAGACTTTTTCTTATCCCCAGGCTGAATCGCTTTCCTATAGCTCAAAAGAGACTTTTTCTTATCTCCCAGAAGTGTCGCTTTCTCACCGCCCGGAAGTTATCGCATAGTGTCACATTTCTTCCTGTGGGAAGATGAGAATGCGATAATAATGCGATATCGCTAGAGTAAAGTAAAGATACCTACTAGGCGAATCGTATTCTTATCTTCCGCGATAAAAAATGTTTGCTGGGTCTGTCCGTCCTTCCGTCCGTCCGACTGTATGAACACCTAGATCTCAGAGACTAGAAGAGCTAGAGCAACCAAATTTTAGATGTACGCTAGTATTGTCCGCAGGCAGATCAAGTTTGTTCGCCCCCTCCCGCCCCACAATTTAAAAGATATCGAGCTCACATTTTGCAGTGTAGTCTATGTGACCAATATCTACAATCTCACAAATTTTCAAAAGGATCGGATAATAAATGGTCGAGTTAAAAAAATGTTGTATACTTATCCGAGCCGCACGAAGTTATTAAACACTAATTGAACTGAGTAACGGGTATTTCGAAGTCGGGCAGGGCCGACTTTAACTTACACTCTCGTTTTTATACTCTGTACCGTAGGTACATAGAGTATTATAAGTTTGTGCAAAAGTATGTAACAGGCAGAAGGAAGCATCTCCGACCCCATAAAGTATGTATATTCTTGATCAGCATCAACAGCCGAGTCGATATAGCCATGTCCGTCTGTCCGTCTGTCTGTCTGTCCGTATGAACGCACAGATCTCAGAGATGGTAAGAGATAGAGGTTTGACATGTATGGGACATATGCTTCTTATGTCTGCAGGCAGAAGTTTATTTTCAATTTTGGCCACGCCCCCTCCCGCCCCCGCAATTTAGAAAAACCGTGATATCTCCCACAGTTTTGAAGATAGATGGCTTGTTCCTTCTGGACATATTTAGTTATCAGGATAACTTATCGATCCGCCAAAGGAATGAAGAAGATCGGATGAACGGTTTTCGAGTTATGATCAAAAGACAAATTTTCTTGGTACAGAGTATGTTACAGTCGGGCTTGACCGACTTTCTTTCTTGTTTTTTATGCAGATGTATTAATATTCATAGGCAAAGCATACTTTAAAGGGCAATTACTATGGTAATTTTGTTGTGTATAAGCAGGGTAGTAGTACTGTGAGCTTATTGAGATGTGAGTCGAATTGAGATGCCTTCCGAAGCTTTACCTCACTAAATGTTCATCAGTTAAGGGCCCGTTCAACATCTTCTACATAAAAATAAACTTACAAATAACAGTGTTGATTTTTAGCTTATATGGTCAACGTCAATCCCACTAATTTAAGCTAGATTTTGATATTTTCCAGATGTTTATACAAAAGATACTTTTCCGATTAAGACCCGGTAAGAAATCAGTTTGAAACTGTTCTACAGTGGTTCATAAACATACCTCAGAGTCTCTATAAAAAAAGGTGCATCAGAGACAGATTTCTGAAATTATTTGAGCTATATTTATATCTGATATTTGTACACAGAAAAAAAAAATCTGATATCAATCCGAAACGGGATTGAAAACAGGGTAATCCCGGAGCAGGCTTAAAATGATCCTGTTTTTCGGGTTTAAAAAAAAAAGTTGTGAGTGCAATCAATCTTTTTCGGGATCGGATCAAGACTATCCGGGATTACCCTGTTTTCAATCACGTTTCGGATTGATTTCTTTTTT
>JAWNNO010002208.1:0-12246 GCA_035044985.1 Lordiphosa fenestrarum
TGAGTGAGCGCGCGTAGTTTAAATCATTTATTATGAAGAATAAATGGCCAACTCTGAATACAAGAAAAACCCGGGGCGTTACTTCTTCAAGAGAGAAAGAACACTTCCCTACTAGTAGGGGCCCTGACTGGACACTGCCTAATTGGAAGACACGCCGCAAAGTTCGATATTAGGTACAATGACTTCGGTAGAAGTTGTAACTCAGCTGATGCAGAAGAGATTGTACAACACATCGCCCGTCACTGTCCAGCTTTCAGCAGAAGGCGACTCACGCTTTTGGGTCGTCCTTTCCTAAACGATCTGCCAGACGTCTCTGAACCGGATGTTAACTCTTTGCTCAAATTCGTGCTACTATCTAAATGGTTTATCGGGGACGACCACATCGTAGAAAGGGTTATATGGTAACACAACGGGCCTCTATTGGCCTAAGTGAAGAATGGGATTTGCCCCTTTTTAAACCATTTCAACCTAACCTAACCTAACCCAGATAGAAATTGGGTCATTACATGCGGTATTAGCCCTCAGCACAAAATCTCAGTACCGCTCAAATGGTACTGATATATTAGGGCAATATGCATTAAAAGCTTTAGTGATTTTAGTAGAAGCTTATGGCTTAAATAAGCCTGAAAGGGAAGTATTTTTTATGTTTTTAGTGTTTTAAAGGAAATGAATTCGGACCTCCAGTTGGCAGGATTGAACCAATCATAACAATGGTTAGGGTATGTGATTTTTTGGCTAAAGTGTTTGGTTCGATCCATAGTTTTCATAATTTTAATGCAATTAATTTGCTGATTTTTCACAATTTGGCTTCACACTAACTCACTCCAATATGTTGTTGTGTTTAGTTCTGAAAGATACCTAGGAGAGAAGGAGAAGAGAGACGCATAAGAAGTTTTTGTTGCAAACTGCAATTCACGTGGTAACCGATTGGCACAAATCAACAACGAATGCGGTCAATGCGTATAGGCTGCGGGCATGGCTGCTTTAATGCAGATTCTGAGACTCTGAGACGCAATATCGACCAGATATTACATAATCTTTATTCAATATGTCATATCTTTGAATGGCCTTCATATTTGTTGGACCGAACCATAAATTTAGGTTCAGGTTTAGCTATTTAGGCACACGTGGTTCAGTTCACAGTTTTGGTTTTACCGGCTTGCAGCATTCAGTATGTGAATATGTGGGATTTTATTTGGTTCCCTTAATAAAATTGTGTTTCAATATTACTTCAAAGATTTGTACTACAGATATATTAATTCTTTCCCCGTCTTTGACTTGTAGGCATAATATTGAGGCTAGATTTGAAGGGAAATCTCAGTAAACTGAAACTGCATTAGGGCCACAAGGTGATCGATCATTAATCATAACACAATTTCTTTCCCAACTTTCCCAGCATTGATAGATTTGATCTTGAAAATTGAATTTCCACAAACAAACCATCAAATTTTTATCAAGCCGCATGCAGCCAACTGCGTCATCATCAAGATGAACCGTTTAATTAATGGCCAACGCCAAATATCTTGGCGCCGTTGACTGACACTGAAAACAGGCTGTCAGCTTCCAAATGTTTGAAGCTACAAACGTTTTGGCCTCAGGCATACATACAAACACGTCGTCGTTGTATCCCCCACCCGCCTCGCTAGTGCCACCGCTTTGTTATCCAATTCCGCCTCTTGACAGCTACTTCAACCTGCTAAATGCAAATTATTGCCTCAAATGAATTGGCGCGCCAGTTGATGAGGTTGCTGACATTCGATGCGATGGAAGATTTGTCGCGTTGCAAGGCCCAGAACCCAGTTGGACCAGTTGCTGCGGGTGCCGCTGCTATTACATGGCTCTAATCGAATCATTACCCACACTGATTAGCCGCATTTATGGGACCCGGATCGGTCCGGTGTCCATTTAACGGCGTTAATTACACGGCTGATTGACATTAATGCGCTGGCCGGTTTGATGCAACAGCTGATTTAAAATGATGCTGAATTCTTCATTGATTAATGGCATTACCATAAATTTATTAAGCCCATAATAAATGGGTTTGATTAATGCTTTATGCAATGCGTTTTTTTCTTAATTAATGCGGATGGGCATTCAGTTTTTGAAATGATGAACGACTTTTCTAGCTGCGTTACAGCAATTGGAAAATTCTCCATGGCCAAACCCAAACAGTTTTCATTAATTTTTAAGCCAGTAAACTATTATTCAATTTCAGATATATATCAACGTTTCAATTAAAATGTCCAACTGAGCAACACAAACTAAAAATATATATTTATTGCATTTGAACAGTTTTGCATAAGTTGATTAAGCATTTGTCACAATTGCCATGGCAGCTTTTTACAGCTGAAAACTCCAACTGAAACCTCGCCGGTGTCAAACTGTGTCGAAAACATTTAATAGCGATTTAATGCGCTTCAACTAATTACGCAGCAGAGAGAGGCAAACAAGCTGGCTCTAAGCTGTAAAAGTAATAATTTCCATGGCGCTAAGTTAAGTTGAGAAGATTATAGCCGATTGGAGCTAGTTGGCAAGCGTTATACCCTTTAGTGGTTAAGTAATTATTTAAATGGCACAAAGCTGGTTGGCAAGGTATGTTTGAGAACTGAATTTCGAAATCTGGGCAACTTATTGAGGGTCTACTTTAGTGGAAAAGCCAACAAGGTGTAATATAAGAGAGTTGAATTATCATAAACCGGAAAATCAGAGTAAAATATCTTAAAAAGAGATTTTAAAATACTCAGAGACCGGAGCTTTCTTCTCTTAACCCATTGCCCTCTTTACTGTAGTTGCTATGTATAGTCAGCAAAAAAATGCAAAACCAACCAGAGCTTAAGTTAAAGTCGACCCTGCTTTACTTCGATATACCTTTTACTCAAGGGAATAACCGACTAATAGCCTTCTCGTATGTTAATTAACAGAATATTAACAGTAATGTAAATATATTAACATTATGTAGACAGACAGCGAATGCTAAGTAAACTTGTTTTGCGTAGGAGTCAACATAAAAAAATTGGCTTGGTTGACTTTGGCTCTTTTATTCATATGTTTCATAGCATATGTTTATCGATTTGGCTTTTGATTCTAACAAAGAATATTTTTACTTTATTTGATCGAAGATGCTTCCTTCTGACTGCTATGTACATACATTTGCACGACTTAATTATACTCTTTTTACTCTACAAGTAATGGGTATACAAAATTAAGTCTGGCAAATGCTTAAGCTGCTTTAACTTTAAGGCAGATCCGTGGATTTCCATATGCTACAAATTGAATTGCTAAGAAATAAACACAATGCCAAATCTCCAAAAAAAAACAAGAAAGATAGTCGGTCAAGCCCGACTATAACATACTCTGTACCAAGAAAATTTGTCTTTTGATCATAACTCGAAAACCGTTCATCCGATCTTCTTCATTCCTTTGGCGGATCGATAAGGTATCCTAATAACTAAATATGAACAAGCCATCTATCTTCAAAACTGTGGGAGATATGACGTTTTTTCTAAATTGCGGGGGCGGGAGGGGGCGTGGCCAAATAGAAAATAAACTTGATCTGCCTGCAGACATAAGAAGCATATGTCCCATACATGTCAAACCTCTATCTCTTACCATCTCTGAGATCTGTGCGTTCATACGGACAGACAGACAGACAGACGGACGGACGGACAGACGGAAAGACGGACATGGCTATATCGACTCGGCTGTTGATCCTGATCAAGAATATATATACTTTATGGTGTCGGAGATGCTTCCTTCTGCCTGTTACATACTTTTGCACAAACTTATAATACTCTATGTACCTTCGGTACAGAGTATAAAAACAGCGGTTGCGACCCACGACATTACCGCTCTAAGGGTATAGCATTACCATCTACACCACCGGCCTTTTTAAAAAATTTGCCAACTTTGATATTTATAGTCTATATCCATGCGGATAAAGTGAAGAATATTTTTGGAAAATATTCTTTTGGGCAGTCATACACCGCTTCCATCAAACTTTTTGGTTGAGAATGGCCTATTCGCATTAAACATTTGTTTCACATGTTAAGCTCGACGAGAACATCAGGTGGCCCATTGTTTAAAAATTCTTTGTTGAATTCTATAGTTTTTAAATTAAAAGTTATGCATTGTCCTCATGGTCAGCATAGCCTGAATCATTGTCCGGAAGTCCTTTTAAAATAAGTTCATGATTGGTAAACAACTCACAAAGATTCATAGTGAAGACGTTCAGAAATGGATTAAAAATTGTCACCCAAAAGAAAACTTCTGTACGTTCAACTTCTGGATTCGCACGGTTTCTCCGCCTTCCCACAATTTTTTAATGTTTTGTCGGTTTTTCATGACCACTAAGCTTTTTAACAGATTGACTTCTATCGTTTTAAAATGCTTTTGATTGTGGAGCGAATATTAACCCTTAAACCCCTTAAATTTCAAATCTTCTAAATAGCAGACATATGTTACATAGTCCCGCAATTGACTTTGTTATTGGTTAGTTTTTGTGAAGACTATAATAATTGGTTGTTAACGTCTCTTAAGAGAAACTCTTAACAAACTCTCTCTTAAGAAACTCTCATCAAAGACTAAATTTAGTTCATATCTTCAGAGATATTCACTTTGCTATTACACTATCGTCAATAAACTTTTTAAGAGATATTAGCGTCTTTCGTCTTAAAACTAGTCGGTGAACTTTACCGAACTGAAGCGATTTGTTAAGTGGTTATTAATTCGGTTCAGCATAGTTCATTTTATCATTTGAATAAGTTCGGTTACGGTTTGTTTGGGTTCGTTTCTAGACCAGTTTGCATCCCTGGTAAAAATTATGAAACTGAAATTTTATATTAGGAGAGAGAGAAACATTGTAAAAGTTACTTTCACAATTCACATTACGATCGGCGTATATAAATGGTGCTCAGATCGACCCAGCAAATGCAAATGCAAAAACAGAGCGTTGTGGCAAGCTCTGTTAATTTAATATACTGTTAATGTTCTGTTTATTGACTAACACACAACTTCATGGACACAGGATAGTTGTTCTTTAAAGGCATTATAGTAAGAACAAAGGAAGCACTAACCCCGATTTTAATAAAAGAAAAGTTAAAGCAAGTTTAAAGTAAAAATGGGTAATGTGTTTGTTTAAAAACTTGAAGTAACAATATATACAATTAAAGTTGCTATTAACTTAGACTGATAATCTGACATGGCAATCTGTTTTCAATGTAAATAGCTTGTCAATCACATGGTCGAGGCATATGACACAATCATGTCTCATGCTGCGCCACTGTGACTTCAAAATTTCCTAAAATTAAAGCCCCCCCCCCCCGAACCTTGCACACTCGCATATTAATTTGAAAAAAGCTGAAAAGTTTTGATATACCCTTTTGAAAGAGTATTAATATGATGCGCTGTCATTAAAAAAGTTTTGCCTCTGATGCATGGTGGGCCATTAGATGTTAGCCCTGGCATTGGGTGATGCCACCGGCTGGGCCTCCCTCTCAACATCCTCCTATTTATGTGTGGATTTTTGAAGCTGCATTTAAAATCGCTTTTAACAAATGGCGCCATAAGCTTTTAGGCAAACTTTTAATGTGCACACACACACACACACACAGACACAGTTGCCACCATGTGTGCGTGTGAGGAAGATTTATGCGGCCATGGCATCGTATGAGTGCTAGAAAAGTATGTTCAACTTGAAGAAACAACAACAAGAGAGAAACGAAAAAGTAACAAAAGCACAAATATTTCTATGTATTAATTGTGTCTAGACATGGCCACAGAAATGACCAAAATCAGCTAAGTGAAAGATGAAATAAACAAAGATTGTAAAATAAAGTTCATAGGCCTCACGAAGAGATCAAAAGATGGGCAGGGATGAAGAGGACATATACTACTTCAATCAATTATCCTCATTGCAATATAGTGTATATACTTTTTGGAGGTATCAGTTAACAAACTGATCTCGCTTCAGAGTGCTGCTTGTAATAAATCACTTTCATTTCATTCCCCACCTGGCTTAAATTTCAACTTTTGCAAATGAGATAAATTAAGTACCTCAATGTTCGTTTAAAGATTTTTCACGCAGCGACATAAACCAGAGCCAGATCCAGCTTAAAATGCCGTTTTTTTTTCTCCCCGGCAAACTTTTCTCATTTTAAAAATGACCCCTGCCGGAAAAGCCTTTCACACTCATGATAATTGAGATGATGATGAGGCTGAGTTTTCACTCACTTTAATTACAGGTCATATCAAATTTGCATAAGAGCTCCCACAAAACAACAAGGACAGACCATTTGTTGTATTGATTGTATAATCAATGTGTCCATTAACCGGCACACATTTCTTGCTTCAGTTGCCATAACGGAAATGAGTTTTAATGTCGAAATAATTGCATGTCATTGCGCAGAGCGTGGACAATTACAACGTGCGGTGCGGGGGCGGCGGGGTTGAAAATAACAAAGTGCAAATTTCATTTCATATTTGCGTTCTGATGGCTGACAGACAGTTGAAGTTGGATACATTGAAATGCGAGACCTTGACTCGTGTATCAATTTGAGGCATTTTCTTTTGATTTATAATTTTTCCGACTTTTTCCCATTTTCTCGCCATGGCAGTTTAATTGAAAAGTGAAAGCCGCAAGTCCATTGAATTATATTTCCTTTCATCATCTTTTCTTTCGCTTCGATTGCAATTGAAAGAAAACCCTGAATTTCCGCATGTGAGTGATGAGCATTATTGACAGTTGCAGCAACTGCTGAAGATGAGTTTTTACAGTTTATGCATAAAATATTTGTTTCAGTTTTTTTTTCCAATTTTGCATATTTATGTGGAAATTGGTAAATGTTCTGCAATTGACAATGTGTGTGAAATGTGAAATGGAAAATACTTTTGGAGTTATATAAGACAGAATTCAATGTATTTATGTTACAGCACAACGAAAGACTGTATTCAATCAAACTATTCAATTTATTGCTTCGGTTAAATGTTTCTTGACATTGCACTTCACTTGGAAAGGTTTAACTTCTCGTCCATTGAAAAGTGACAGTATTTTTGGAAAAACTCAGTCAAAAGAAATCATTCCACATAAAAAAAAGTAGTCCCTTAAACAGGTAATAATTGTAGGAATTGAACACACATTTCTCATTTCAAATTCAGCTGCTATCACTACGAAATTTTCACAAGGGAGTGTGGTGAGGGGGAGGAGGGGAGGAAGAGCCACGAGAGGGGAAAGTTTTCTTTCTGAAAAGCCTGAGACATAAATTTATATTGTTAACTCACCTTGTCTGGAGTTTGAGCTCATAAATCACTTACCTTTTCTCTGCAAATTAAACATAAATGCCGTCATCTTAGCCCATACGACTAGCAAACACACGCGCGGCATTGCAGCAAATTAAAGTAATATAATGAAGTGACAAGCAATCCGACTTCCGACTTTTATTTTACTATGAACCGAACCTTAAACCGAACCTCTTTAGAAATTAAAACTGAACCTGACACAATAATTTGACCTTCTGTCTAAAATGGGCAGAAAAGTGGAAAGAAATCTGGCAAAACGTTTAGATTTCCATATGAAATCCCCACCTAAATATTTCTTGTTATATCTAGCTTGATAAATAATTCTCAAGAGCAAGAATCTAACATTATTATTGAATATTTCCATGTGTTCTACTAACCAATTCCGAACCAAAAACCACTCGGTTCCCGTACAATTTGGGGAGTTTTTAGGTCGAATGCTGTTTTCAAAACACATCAATTATTAATGTTGTATTAAAGTATGGACTGAACCAAGGCTCGAACCAAATCCTTCTCCCAAAAGCCTCGAACCTTAAATTTCCGAACTTTAACCATTCGTTAATTTGGGTTCGAACCAGTGTACCGGAGATCCGAAAATATTTTTTGGTTTGCAGTCCTGGAGCTAATGGATAAACAATTCGTTTCGCGTAAATTTTCTTTACTTCGCATTTAGGATTTTAAGTCCTAAACTTTTATTTAAAGAACATACATGTGTGCATAACAACTTTCTAGATGAAACACAAAGCCGATCTTAAGCTACAATTTTCGCTTAGAATTTCGGCACGCTCGTGTGGGTTTTCAATATCGAAACTTTAATGTAGAAAACCCCAAATTTTCATGTGGTATTCCGATTACTGTATGGAAAATGTAGATGCTATTTGGAAATATGCAAATTTTCTCATATTGTGTATCCTTTGCATTTGTACAAGCAGCATTTATTTATTTCTGAACTTAGTTTTGCACGTTTCGTTTAGGATTACCGTTTCTACATGTAAGCCACGACACATTGTATTCTCGGTGTAGAAATCATTAGCTATAAAATTTGTATACATAAATCAAGTTGTAAACCACAGGCTATTTACAGTATTTTAGGATATCTCTTCCTTCTTTCGATTAAAGATCTGTTGATACTTTAAGTCAAAATAATTTAGGATGCAAATTGAGTTGCAATCATCAGTATTAGAAATTCTAGAAATGGATCGACCTTTAAAAATGTTTCCAACCTGAGCTAGCCTTGCAGCTTTGACAAAAGCACCGTATCACTCTCTTTGAGATACCGCTGCGTTTATGCATACCATCCGGCTCGAAGGACCAATGAAGGTGGGAGATGTATTTTTGCAGGACTGTGAAAGTTTAATAGGTGGGAGTGCCTTCTCGAATCTAAACACATGGGTTGGCTTTTAAGTTACGGTAAAAAGTAACGCAGCGAGCCTGAACCAAAAAAGTGAAACAGAATAATCTTAAAATAAGATGATATCGCCATAATTACATTTGTCTAGAGTGTTTGTTCTCGTTTAATTTGCATCTTATATCAATCACAAATTCTGATTACCCAAAAATGTTGTGTTTGTCCGACAAACAAATTTGGCACAAATGACAAAATAGATTATCAGTCTTGGGAGAATCGGAAAATGAAACAAAAAATGAGTTAAGGCGAATAATGAACGGCAAAAACAGCAGCAGCAAACAAACCAATTGACCGGAGGGTCGAGATACAGAAACATTTGGCATTTAAATAAATAATTCATTCGTTCCCAGTTAGGTTTGCCTTCTAGGCTTCTGGTTTGGGTCACCCAGAAAATTATTAATAATGTATTTTAGCACATTGCAAGGATTTTGGCACGACGGCCACACGTTTCAGCAATTTCCGGGCACAACAAAACCGGAAAAATACTTGAAAATGTAATAAATTTTCAAGGCGTTGTGGGACGTCTCTCTGTCTGTGTGTCAAGGGTCGTCAGCTGGTCGGCGGCGGTTGGGGTGTGGTGCAGAGTGCTTGACAAACTGTTGCCGGGATCAAATCAATGACAAAAATTACACACGAATGGGCAAGCCCTTCAACGTTTACCTTATCAAAATTTTAGGGCGAAAATTAATTTCTTTACCTAACTTCTGCCTGGTTAACTCCTGCAGAAAAGGCAATTTATTTTATGTTGCGACCTTCAGTTGAAATTTCAATTCGGTTTATGTTCAAATTTTCATTAAAAACTTTCAACCTTTTGCAATTAAATTAAATGTGTTCAAGTGGCAGGCGACGGCAACACAAACGAAATTTTTCCCTCAAAATCTGCCCCCAACTTGGCCCGCAATTTCCGAAAGTCCGAAAGTTCTTGTCAATTCAAAAGAAAAATAAAAAGTATTTAACAAAAATCAAACAAAACATTTGGCTTTCTCCCTCCAAAGCCGGCGCTGACCACAGCCGTTTAATAACGCATTGAAATGAGAGCAAATGAAATCAACAGAGTCTGTATAAATTATTTTCCGCCTCGTAGACTCAAGAAATTCTAAATAAAGGAGCCAGCTACACAATCAAAACACCCCACGCCCCTCAATGCCACGTGCTGCCGCTTTGTTCCGTTTGGAGGTCAAAAAATGAACAAAAATCAATGGGGGCTGCCTAACTGCCGGACTGGGCCACCGAACGATACTTAGCTGAAAAAGACCATTAACAAAGTAAACAGCTGCAAGTGCCGCAAGTCTGTGAAAATGGAAAGCAAAGACGACGATATCGTCGAGTCAGCAGGAGCAAAAAAAAATTGATGATTGCGGGAGAAAAAAATTTGAGAATTTTCTTTTGTTTTGACACCTCATTGTAGTAACGAAGGTGGAGATGGTGTCAAATGGTTAAAGTTTCCTTTTAAAGTCAATGAAAAAATGCCAGTCGGATAATCAGCTGGAAAACGCTCTGAAACTGCCACAATTATTATATTAATATATAGAATAGGTAATTATTTTTGTTACCAAACTGCAGAGGCTAATAACTAAACCTATGGGTAAGGACAAAAACGGCACTTCTGGCTCTTTGAGCCCGCAATTATGCTTGCCGTTCCTCTACATTACACTTGATGCCAAGTTGAAAATTGAGGACAAATCAAACCTGGCTGCAAACGACCTTTAAACCGATCCAGCTAGAGCCCGGAATTACTCTGGAGTTGGATGATGAAAGGCCACCACCTTAAGATAAATTTATGTGCAAAATTTCTTACTTAAAGCAAACATGCTTAGCAGATCAGTCAACGACTATTCTCCAATTTTTAATGAGTAAAAGAGGCCGAGTGAATAAACTTATTAAGGCCCGATTTCTCAAAGGTTCCGGTTAGCCCACCACCGGTCAGATTTGTTCGTCAAGATGACAAGCAGTTTAGTCATTTGCTTTTCTTAGCAGCAGTTTCGCCTGATATCGATAAATGCCTATCGCTGCTTCAGTGTGACCATACTGTTTGACTAAACGAACGAGTACACAGCTGATTCGGTTTGGTTTGTTTGTATTTTAATGCGATTGATTGTTGCTGGTCATTGTTTTGCGTAAAAGTTGACTAAAATTCGATGTTCTGCCTCATCGAATTGCATTTCCATTGCGTGGAGTTGAAAAATTCGATTATTCATAAACATTTTGTGTTGCGGCAAACATTTCAATAAACAAAGCAAGTGTGCGGTCAGCTGTTTGTATATCGATAAAAACATGGATAATTTCATCGGGGCTCAGCTCGCGGTTAAAGTTGACCGGTGGATGAGCAGCGTTTAAGTTTGTTCCTCCGGTTACGCCACATAGATTATGAGACACTCAAATTCGGTTAAACTGCCCGTCAAGTTGACCAACCGGACTTTGAGAAATTGGGCCTAAGGAGTTTATCTTGAAACATGTTTTATCAGACTCAATGAGACTTTCAAGAAATGAGCAAACAATTTATAAGGTTTATTCGAAGAAGACCAGCACTTGCCCCATCTAGAGTGAGGCTTAGATATGGCTGGTGTGACAACCTCACAGCCCATTAGTAGTAGTTCTTTATTCTTCGAACATTAAATATATTTGTATATACATTCATAAAACATTCGCCCTTTAAACTAGAAATTCTCCTATGAAATCCGTACTAGGGCAATTCACCCTAAAATTAAGAAAATTATGTTTCTCGTTCTTCTCAAAGTTTCAGAAAAATTTTCCATATATGAGAAAAAGTTTTCTTAGTTTTAGTGTGAATCCAATTAAGCACACTTTAAAGATTTTTTTCACTAATTAATGGCTAATCTTGGTTTTTCAAATAAAGCTCAACAATAATCATTATGAATATTAATTGGAAGCTGATTACGACTCGTGCATGAGGAATTGAGGCCAAGTTGCTGTATATTCTTAGTAACTGAATCGATTTGAAGTTCGCACCAATAAAGCGCATTCACAATATTGCAAACACAACTTAAATGTGACCTGGCAGAGCAACCAACTCGCAAACACGAAATCGAATACGGTGCAAATAGCGCCACAATCCCTAGTAGCCACCATCGAAAAAGCACTGTACCAGCAAGAGTTTGCCCTGGGAGCATTCCTTTATGTATATGTCTGGTGTATTTAACAACGTCTCCACAGAGGCGATAATGTGAAACCTAAGAGCGAAACCAATGAACAAGACATCGGAGTAGTGGATACAACCTGACAACCTGCTGAGCTCCACAAGATTACAAGCGGAAAAAAAAGCAGTGAGCAAGCCCTAAAGCGGTGTACTGTCCTTCTATGGAACCTTCTGGTTAACGTACTACAAATAAAATTCCGCAGCAAAGCACTCAAGACATTATTAACGTGAGAAAATGTCCATCGATTCTCACCTAAATCATGGACTTTCTCTTAAAGAGATACCAAAATGAGCCAGAGGCCGCGCTTAGTATCAACGCGGAGAAAATGTACCTCATTCTTCTTACCAAGAGAAAGATAAGATAAATGGAATAAACAACTGTAGTCAGTAA
>JAWNNO010002209.1:0-107780 GCA_035044985.1 Lordiphosa fenestrarum
AATATCAATTAAATTGCTTAGCCTTCATGCGTAGATAATTAACTGTTCATGTCTACGTACTTCCAATTTGCTTACCTTTAATGAGTTTCCAAAAATTGTCTACATTCAATCATGCCAAATAACCAACTCGTATATTTACCTAGCCAAATGTTTTGTTCTCACACAACGCTGGCGCCTCGAACGGTCAGCGAACTGAGCTACTGTAGACAATTTGTGGCTAATTTTACAACAAAGGAAAAAAATACTAATTTCAGGGTTACCATTAATGTTAGATACCACCAAACAAGGAAGTAAAAATACAAACAAACCAACAAACATAATGTCAGCCTAATTGATGTTAATGTCACATTTTGCAAACTGCAACTAATTTGCCTACGATTATGGCAATGTTTGGCCAATTGATTGTATAAATGATTCTAAATGCATTTTGTACTTCTGTGTGTGGGTTGTAAATTGATTGCTTATGCAAAACTTGAACTTGAAATAGATCAAGCTGATGCAGCAGCAGCAGCAGCCTGCTGTCTATACTTATGAAATGCCCATTGTTGGTGGCTATCATTTGGCAGCAAGCCACTTAGCACCTCAGACTGAGATTGGGATGCTGCTGTTGCTGCCGCTGATGCAGCTTATTATGCACTCAATTTGCATAACACACAACACAGAAACTGCATTTGCTGCCATTTGACACACCACATCCCCACATCTCACCGTACACATGGCTGGGCAACGTGTTGTCATCGGCCTGGGAAATGTGTCATTCAATACAAATCCATGATCCATAATGCGATGTCTACCGAAGCATAAGTGGGTTTGTGTGGGTTTTGTGTATTAAATGATTTTTGGTTTGATTACATGCTAATTATATCACTCGAATCAGAGGAAATGTTTGGACACTAAACGTGGTGTGAATTGTGCACTGGAAGAAAAACATTTATGGAGAAGTATTGATTGGTATTTATGGATTGGAGGACACTTTGAGATAATAAGTTGAAACATTTGAATCTTCTTTGGACTAAGCTCAAAAATTTAATAAGCGAAAATATATTGAAAATGGATTTTATAATCATATATCAACTATGCGAAAAACAACGTATTTATAACCTTGTAACACATAGAAGGAAACATCTCGAATTGAGTTCTTTCTTTCGTCCTTCAGTTTCTATGCTATCTCGTCCTTCAGTTTTAAAGCTATTTTGACCAAACTTTGTTCGAAGTCTTTTGGTACAAATCTGCTGCACATTTTTCCTAACCGGCCGGATTAAATGACTATAGCATATAGCTGCCTTAGCAAGGAGCGGGGGGAAAAATAGTTCTAGTGAGAAAAACTTTTTTGTTTTCAATGGAAACGTCTCCAAACTCCGTATTAACGATTTTTCTATGCTTCATCATGATTTCTTCAAGTTTGCTCGAAATCGGACAACTATATATACTATATATAGCTGCCATAGAAAAGTTAGCTCTGAAAAATAGTCTTAGTAAGAAAAACTTTTTTATTTCGAATGTTAGCGTTTTCATTTTTTGTATGTATTTATTTTATGTTGTTTCACACAACTGTACAAAGTCTTATCAAAATAGGATGACCATAGCATATAGCTGCCATAGGAAAGTTTGGTTGAAAATCTAGTTTTAGTAAGAACAATTTTTTGTTTTCAATGGAAACGCCTTCAAACTATGTATTCCTTAGTTTGCTGTGCTTTTTTATGATTTCACTGAGTTTGATGAAAATCGGACTACTATATAGGATAGCTGTCATAGAAGAAATAGGTTTTTAAAAGAGTTGAGTAAGAAAAACTATTTTGTTTTGAATGGTAGAGTCTGGATTTTTTTCATTTATTTATTTTATATACTCTCATACATTTTTACAAAGTTTTGTCAAAATCGGACGACTTTAGCATATACCTGTCTTAGTGACGATCGTTAGAAAATCAAGTTTCAGTGAGAAAAAGTTGTTTGTTTTTTCATTTTTAGACGACAAATAAACTTGAAAGTTATTTTCATAATCTGCTTGAGCACAATTTAGCACGGTTTTATCAAAATGGAGTGAATATATCATATAGCTGATATATTGACAGCTAATTAAAATGGGGCCAAGGGTTTACCATGTTAAGGTCCCTAAAAACCATGACCAATATTTGTTTGAAATGAAAAAGTATATTTTTGAACTTGAATGCTATGTGTTTTTCACCTTCCTTCTTTCCGTATCAATCCTACATTACTTTACTTTTTGAAAAGTCCCATAAGATCTTCGATGTGTAAGTAAACCTTATTTTATACTTTTTTTCTGTCTTGTGTTGCATTCAATTTACTATTGTACTTTTTCTTGAATTCTTTCTTAACTTCCGAGTTACTTTGCTCTTTTCTCTGAACTCTCCGTACTCTATTCTAATACTACTTAAAGCCCACAAATCAAATTGTTCGTCAAAGGAAAAGTCATGAAAAAAGGGGATAACTTACTGACATTTGAAGTCCTTGCCTGGAATATATGTATCTTAATTTAAAGCTTCAAAAATAAAAAACTATTAAGCATTGTTTTAGAAAAATCTTTAAGCAATCATGGCAGGTTTTTTTCTTAGTGTGTTTCGCCATTTCTTGCACGTAGACCTCACTTGACGTCATTAAATGTCTCAATTACTTCGCATTTATAAATCAAGAAATATATAGGCTTTTTATAGAACACTTTGCTGTATATACTTAAAGTAAAATTTCAGACGAAACTTACAATTATATTGCGGCGAAATTCCATTAATAATTGGCATGCACATGAGAGTATATAAATGGGTTCGAAAGTATGCTGTATTGATTACTTAGAGCGCATCGCAAGAAGATTGTGAAATTCTAGGAAATATTAATGATTGAAATATGCATGAAAAGCATCAAGGTAATTATAGAAGTAACAATCAGTATACGGTTTCCATTCTAATTTGTCTGATATATAATTTTCTTTTTATACTTTGGTGCAGATTTTCGCCAGCTCAAGACGATTGTGTCTTATGTTTCAATAGATTAACCAGCAGAACTTGGCTTGGATTCTACTGGGGTTTGGAAAAGGTGACTTGATTGTCTATTATTCCACTCACAAATTTTACCACAAAGATCCAGCATAAATTAAGTTTGTACATATTTTAATATTTTTATACACATATTCAACTAATATTAACATTTTAGCAGCAACTTACAACAATTTCGTCGAATTACAATCCACAGTTGACACACACATACATACGTAAGTACATACAAATATACACAGCATCAGTTTTCATCAGTAATCAGTTTTCAAGCATCCATTATCATTCAGTAGGGGGGGGGGATCCTCATGGTTTTCTTATCCATTGTCTGCTCCTCTTTATGTTTTAATGCAAATGATAATCATGGAAATCATGATGATGATGATGCAAATGATAGGGATCATAGGGATGATATGCCTTGATAATCGGTGCAGGATGATAGGCTTTAATAATGGGTGGATGTACCACAGTTTTGACTACAGTCGGCAGCACCAACGGCTTGATGATGTGATGTGGCACACTGTGTATCACTGTGGAACTCTGATGGGAGACAGCCGCAGGCAGGTGCACAATTTTGGCCACATGCAGCGGCTCCACATGATGATGATGATGGTGATGGGGATACAAAGGATATTCCGGATAATGATGGTGGCCGTGCAGGTAACCAGGTCGTCCAGCGGCCAAGGCACACAGCGAGAGTAATGGTAGTAGCTAACCGAAAAAGGGACAATTAGTGATTGGCGTCCGACTAGTTGTGTTGGGTAATCCTCACCAGCTTTAGCATTTTGTTGTTGTGGGTGATTCGCTCGCTGTTGACTTCTTGCAACTGATGCCACTTGAGGCTAATGCCGTCGCTTTTATTCGCTTGCAGTGGCACTGGCAGCTGTTGCAGATGCTCTCATTGCTGCATATCCGTTTACGCTGCCGGCGCACAGCGACTCCACTTCAATGTTGTGGAACTGGGGGGGCTTTTTTGCATCCGCAGTTGCCGCTGGCTTCCAATGTAATTGCACCTCGTTTGATTGTTTCTACACTGGCTGCCGTTTTTCGCATACAGTTTTGTCAAACGGCGCTGCATTGTTTTTGGCTCACACTCTGCCGCCAACCATTCAAGCAACGACCCTTTCAAGCCACGATGCCTGAACTCTGTCTGCCGCTAAGCTTTGGGTTTGGAATCAATGTGGCGGCTGTTGATGGTGTTGGCTCTGAGTTTTTCAAATACTCTACTCAGTTGAAGGCTTTTGAGTTATCTGGAGTGTCTTATCTAAAAGCAATAGCATATAGAATAATCTAGCTACTTCTCTTACCACTATTGTTTAGAAATTTAGATAGCTAAATGTAAAGAAGTCCAAATTCTTTTGAAAAACAAAACAGCAAGAGAATAGTTTTCAAATAAGAAGGCTGTCAGAACATATTGAACCTAAGACAAGTAACATAACAACTAATGAAGAATTCAGGTCAGTTGAGGAAATAATAACTAAATGGTATCCTATGGAATTGGCTAACCCCTTTTATAAAGAAAAATATCTAGGTACTGGTTATCAAAGGATGTTTTTCGAAGAGTAGCAGAAACTAACTCGAACAGCAAATTTTAAGGATCGACAATCAAAAGTAGAAATATTCTGGAACATTGTTCTAGAACGCATCTATAAATAGGACCCATAGTTACGACATTACAACTGACTCACTGCTGTTCGAAATGTACTGGAAGTCCGTGTTGTCAGAACATATGGTTTCAGCAAGCCGACGATACTGATCGACCTTAATACCAAGAATTTAGTGTGAAAACAAGTCAGCACAACATTCATCGAAGTCTGTTTGAAGAGAGGTTCAATGTAAGTACAATGGTAGGACCAGAACCCCATTGTGGCATTGGCCAACATATTATTAACTCCTTAGGAAATAAGGGAGTACGCTTAGAACAGCCTCCTGGTTAAACACCAAGGGCATGAGACAAGCAAAGGCATTAATTGTGAACCACAAGCCCAAAATGTTCCAGAAATTGATCCAACAAGGAAAGAATACACTCAGCATCCTGACAGAGCTCTACACGGGTCACTGTAGGCTGCGGGATCACCTGTACAAGTTGGGAATAACAAACATCCAACTATGCAGATTCTGTGAAGAGAAGGAGGAGTCCTTCGCACATGTATTAGCACACTGCGATGCTCTGACGAGGCGCAGATACAACAGATTTGGGGAACACAGCTTAAACCTCAACAAGATTAGTTGCCTAGAGCCCACGAAAGTCCTGACATTCGTGCTGGAAACTGAAGAGGCAATACCTATTTTGTATAGTTTTCTAAGATAATGCCTAATTAACCAATCGCTTGGAGTACTTGAAGCTCAACCTTTCTCAATTACACTTCTTAGGGCCGTTTTCTCATCTATGTGTCAAATAAACTAAGATTTTGCTCTGCTATTTGTAGACTTATGTGACAGATAGCTCTCTGTAGAAGATTAGAAATCGGCCCTTAATCTTTTCGCTAGTTCTAGAATTTCGTAAGCCCAACAAATCTTTAGACATAATCCATATGCCTTCACCTGCTTCTACTTAGTTTAAGCCAACCAGATAGAGTATGTTTACTCAGAATGTTTGTCTTTACGATTTTGGCAACTTTATAATAATATCCCAGCGATTGTCTTTTACTATCAGCTTTAAGTGATTGTTGTTGTAGCTGGCGCTGGTAATTATTGTTGTTGTTGTTTGTATAGAGGCGCATACCGTTAGCGTTAGCTGCTTACAACATTTGGAGGGAGACATGAAGACCAAAACGTAGACTTGAAGCATAATTTATGCCAGTGTTACATTTGCCCGCCACGACCTTGACTACAAATTGTTGTTGCTGGTGTCTTTTTTGTGCAGATAGTTTTTGTTGTTTTGGTTTTGGCTTAAATGCATTTTTCAGCGGAAATTCACACTTGGCAATTTGATTGTGCTTGTTGTTGTGTTGCATTCTGTATATTTGGCCTGGAAATTAGTTGTATGTATATCTCTTGTTATCTAGAAACAAATTCTTGCGTCTGGCAATGAGAATGTGTGAAAAATCATAAATCTAGACTTGATATTTTAGCCCGATTGGTACATATGGCTTCATTTGTCTGCCTGCATTGATTGTGATATTTCAGTCTGCCAATTGTAGGCAAAAGTTCATGAACAGCCGCTTGAATGACAAACGAGAACAGCAGTTGACGCTGTGCCAAAGAGCTGTGAGCACGAGCTCATTAGAATGTCGTCGCTTTATTTTTCATTTTTGCTCCTACATAACTATAAAATGTCAAACCTCTGCCACTCGAACTGGTCTCGTAAATTAATCATGATTTGCATAAACAGCAACAAAGAGAAGAAAAAAATGAAAACTTATTTACACAACAATTTGCTCTGGTCAATGGTTGGAAAACACTCCCCGAATATTGGACAAAAGAAAAACTATGGTAAAAACTGCAAATGAATTCAATTGCCTAGCGCTTATCTCAACCAGGAAAAGTTGCATCTGCAGAAACTAGTTCCAAAGTGTTGCAAGATTTTTTCAAAGCCCTCTCACTCTTTCTCTCTCCAGGCTGCTGTTTTGGGTGTGCGGATTCAGTTCAGTGGGTTAGTGGTCGCTTGTTTCGATACAAAGGCAAGGTTTTTGCAGTCATGGGAGAAATGGGAAGAAATGAGAGATGATTTACATTTATAACTAACAGATATGGCTCTTTATATATTGATTTGGCATCTAAAGGATTCTAATACATTGTCGCCATGACCTTGACAGATTCACCTCGATTTTGCATGAATATATGGTGCGGTTTCAATGCAAGAAGAATGTAGAAGGATTCATGTTTAGGTGATGAAACCGCTAAGTTCAAATCAAGGCTGTAAATTGTTTGGTACTGAGCACCAAGTCCCTAGAACCCGACCTCGAACCAACTCCCTATATACAAACAAGAAAGAAAGTCGGTCAAGCCCGACTATAACATACTCTGTACCAAGAAAATTTGTCTTTTGATCATAACTCGAAAACCGTTCATCCGATCTTCTTCATTCCTTTGGCGGATCGATAAGTTACCCTAATAACTAAATATGTCCAGAAGGAACAAGCCATCTATCTTCAAAACTGTGGTTGATATGACATTTTTTCTAAATTGCGGGGGCGGGAGGGGGCGTGGCCAGAATTGAAAATAAACTTGATCTGCCTGCAGACATAAGAAGCATATGTCCCATACATGTCAAACCTCTATCTCTTACCATCTCTGAGATCTGTGCGTTCATACGGATAGACGGACGGACAGACGGACATGGCTATATCGACTCGGCTGTTGATGCTGATCAAGAATATATATACTTTATGGGGTCGGAGATGCTTCCTTCTGGATGTTACATACTTTTGCACAAACTTATAATACTCTATGTACCTACGGTACAGAGTATAAAAAAACGATTTTAGAAAATATACACTGGAGGATTTTCGGTATCCATTTGGAAGGGTCAATATCCTTTTAAATATCCAACGGAGCTAAAAATCATCCAAAGGATATGCAAAATTATGGTTATTTGGATGATATTTTTAGTACTCATTATTATTTCTGGATCCTCAGAAGAAATGGTGAAGATAGGATGATCGATAGTCGAGTTATAGCGAAAACACAATCTTTTCCAGGGCAGCACAGGCTGAAACAGCGATGGGTAGCACTTTACACAGCTTTACACTTTGTGTGATAAATTCAAATGTCTTTGTTACTTGTTATACCCTTGCAATGGGTATTATAATTTTGCCCAGAAGTTTGCAACGCATAGAAATATTCATTTCCGAGCTCATAAACTATATCCATATTCTTGATCAGCGTGACGAGCTGAGTCGATTGAGCTTTGTCCGTCCGTCTCTCCGTCTGTCTGTCTGTTTGTTTCTACGCGAACTAGTATCTCAGTTTTAAAGCTATCGAGCTGAAATTTTGCACAGAGTCTTCTTTTTGCTGCACACTACTAATATGACGGAACCGACCGGATTGGATGACAATATCTCATAGCTTACATAGGAACAGTCGGTCGGAAAACTAGTTGTAGTATGAAAAACTTTTTTATTTTCCATGGAAACGTCTCCAAACTTTGTAATCGAAGGTTTTCTATGCTTTTTTATAATTCTGCCAAGTTTTATTAAAATCGGACAACTATATGGTATAGCTGGCATACAAAAGATGGGTCTGAAAAACAGTCTTAGTTAGAAAAACTTGTTTGCTTTTAATGGTAGCATCCTGCAATTTTGTATTTGTGTGTTTCACGTGCTTTCACATAATTTTACAAATTTTTGGCCAAATCGGATGGCTATATCATATAGCTCCCATACGAACGATCAGTCTGAAAATGGGAAAAAGAGTATTTTTTGAAAATATTTAAGCGAGCAGTTGCAAGGGTATAAAAAACTTCGGCACAGACGAAGTTAGCTTAGCTTTCTCGTTTTATTTCAGTGCTAGATCGGTGAGTTTCGATTTGAGTTTCCGAATATTTATGAAGGTTCGCAGAACTATGAAGGTTCGCAGAACTAATCATACTGCATCCGAGTTTAAACAGTCGTACACATTGTTGTGCCATATAATCTAGCCTATTCACAAATCATGAATATCGTGGCTCAACCTTAAGTTTCAGTTGGAAATACTGACATAAACTGAAAACATTATTTTCCAAAATATGGCATACTTTGTATGACATGTCAAGTTCTTAGACTACAGACGGTTTTTTGAATACATTCAAATTTGTTTCCCCAAAATGCACATTCTTAAGCTTTGGCTACTATGTGGTACACTTTTCAATGTTAATGCAATTAAATACAACGTAGAAAAATAAACAATTCAGAAAACGCAGACATCCGCTGGCCAAGCAATTCGTAAAATGCCGAAGTTTTAAATTGATGGACACAATTGACCTTAGCTTAGCCACAGCAGAAAAAGCTGGTCAGCGACCACCTGTTGCTTCCATTGCTTCCAAATTGTTGCATGCATACGACTACGACCTGGTGGCACTAAATGGAAGTGAGTGAGTACGAGTACGAGTACGAATATATCCAACTGCGAGTTGAAAATGTAATTACTTGGGGCAAAACTAAACTGAATTTTATTATGCAGCTGCAACACATTTCTCACTTCTTTTTTTTTTTAAAGCAATTTGCGTAATTCTGGAAAAAGCTTTTGTTGGGCAAAACTCCCCCTGACTGACACCTGACTGAACCACAACCACCAGTATGGCTGTACGGGACAGGTCGAACACATTTAACCATAAAATGTGGCCATTTGTGCAGGCTAAGGCGACGCCTGAACGGTACAGCCCACAATGAAATATTGGGCAAAACTTTAAACATTTTAAAGGAAGTTGATTGCCAGGTTGTGAACCGAAAATATGGCTTAAAATAGATAAAGTATTCCAGACGAAATCGCTCTATAGAATCAAGAATAAAATCGATTAGGTTCTTGTCTATGATTTATTATCACTTCCTCATATCACAATTCTCTTCCTGTTTCTTTCATCTCGACGACTAAAGACCGCCTACAATTCTCCATTAACCTTCAAGACAATTAAACATAGCATAATACACGTAGGTGACAATTTAACTGCCGTCAACAACAGTGCAATTCGTTCTTAGCCATTGGATAGATAAATTGCCTGCATTAAACTTTATGATAAACCGCTTGCTTAATCTTTAGACTCGCAGATCAAGTCTCAAATACGTTTAATTAAAAGCGAAATTGAGTTTTGGTGCTAAATGGTTTCGATAAGCGCCAACTAATCGAGTTAAGACAGGAGAGAGAAAAGAGAGAGACAGGCAATTGGGAACCAGTTCTGTTTAGCTGGATAATTGTTAACCATTTGTTGTGGTTGTTGTTATGTAATCTACAAGCAGAACTGTCACAAGACTGTCCCGCTATGGTGCTTGTGCATTACCCTCGTCGCCCGGATATGGCCACAAAATTTATTTTTGATATTCGAATTCAAGAATTTTGGTTAACAACAAGACAGGAAAGGTACAAATAGTTGGTAGCCACTGGGTGGGGAGGGCTTTATGTCGCCAGCTCGAGGCATTCATTAATCATGCTAAAAACTGCTGACAAATCACCATAACGGCGGCGGCTACGTACAATACAATACAATACATTCACAACCACCATACCAAAGTACTGTTGTGTGCGTGTCCAAGTGCTGTGGCTGCGCCTGCGCAAAAGACGCTTGAGCAATCGACATTTGCTTATTATTACACAAAAGCGGAACTCCAGATATCAGCAACCCGAGTCTGGTCGATTGATTCTATGTGGGTTTTTTGGTTTGGTTCATATGGGGGGCATTGTTATGCCAGACAATTGCAAGTCAAGACAGGATTAGCATAACCAGTATATTACAAAGGGGTGGGGGAAAAGGAACGAATGAGTTGAATTGACAGTAAGTGGACTCGAAGTAGTGGAGAAATAGGCGGCAAATGCAAATCGACAGAGTGAGAATACGTCACTTATGGTGAAAGACATAAGCAGAGTTGTCTTGGGAACTGGTTCTATTTGAGTTTGATAAGACGTATGATAAGGCAATTGACTTTTCTTTAAAATAGAAGATTTGCCAGGAATTGAAAAGGTAAATTCAAAAATCTTTTCAGTTTTTAAATTTCTACTAGATGGCCCGGCGAACTTCGCACCGCCTAACAATAAATAATAGTAGTGGGTTAACTTAATAAAATAAGTACAAAATTTATTAAATTCAACAACATATATGTGTTCGAGAGGTACCCGAAAGAGTTGACCGATTCGGACCATATTTGTTATCAGCCTTCCTCTATTCATGACGAATGTCTTTATAAAGTTTCATCCAAATCGGTTAAGTTTAGGTCAAGTTATGGTGCAAAAAAGCCGTGGATGGCAAATTAAGCGATCCCTGTGTGACCTACCAGAATCAGCTATACATAGATATAAACCACCTACGCTGTTACTACTACACTCACACGAAATTTCATCGAAATCGGTCCAGCCGTTTGGGAGGAGTGAGGTTACAAAGCCATGTACGGAAGAATTTTATATACATATTAAGATTTTTCTGATTTAAAGAAATTTTCTTGTCTACTCGAAAGTGCAACCTGAAAAGAGACTGTTTTTAAGTAAATTTTTTTTTTTTAAATTACTTATACGACACGAACACCAGCAAAAATTGTCTAACATATCTGTGGTACCAAAGAATTCGAGCTGTATATCAGTCCTATAAACTTTAAATATCCACCACACTCATAGGTGGTCTCACACACACTACCAGCTGTGCCACACCCGGCCACCCGGCTACCTGAAAGCTTCACAAAAAAAAAACCGAATACAGACCGGTGGAAAAACCTATTCGCCTCTGCGGTAGCGAGACTTACGCGAGACTACACTTTTATGTGGCAGAGATAACTCATAATACTTTATATCACCTGGTAGGGGTCCTGACAGATATGAGAGAGAGAAAGAAACGGTACTGTAACTTTTGTGTCATTGTCCAGCTTTAAGCAGGAGAAGCTGTAGGTTTTGTTGGCCAACCCCTACTTCTTAATCTATTGGAAACATTCGAACTAGAGGTCCCAGCTGTACTTCTACTTAATGGTTCAGTACTGAATACCATCGTAACGGGCTCAAGTGGGAGTCTTAAGTGTGGTGCAGCGGGTAGTGTGTATGCCTCTATCTAACATCTAACAAAAAAACTTCAACAAAAATATGTTCTATTTGTTTGTCCCAAATTCTTCTCTCTAGGAATTCAGAATCGAAGATATGAACCTAAGCCAGGTGTTCCTAAAGTATAGAAACTGGTCTGTAGTCCGAACCTTAGACTTTCCAACGACTTCAGACTGCTGGACCGAACCTTCTGCAGCAGACTCTTAGGTTGATAATATCAACTAAAGAAAGGTTCGTCATACTTCCTACTTATCCATTGTCTCAGAAATTGGTATGATCAAATCTTATGCAAAAATAGTTTGAATCTTTTATGTAAATAGTATCAAAAGTAAATCACTGATCAGAGTTCCATTTTATGTGCTGAATGCAACCATTTTTTAGGTATGAAACAAAGAACCATACAACTGGTTCATTTGCTCAACTCTGACTTGAAGATAATGGCTAAAAGCAATTCCAACATTCAGCTAGCTCCACATTAGTGTCGCTACGTGATGGGCAACTAAAATGATCCCAGCCCCATTACTGGCTCACATTCCTCGCACAATCTTCGCCAAAAATTGTACGCCACAAGTCAAGGCAAATGTTGCGAGTGCGTTTACATTGAACTTGGACTACTTTGGGTTCGGTTCGGTGCGTATGGCACACACAGGCAGCAGCAACAAATATTCACGGTCAACTTTGAGGAAAATCGCACACCAGCGACAACACTTTGGAGTTTTTTTTATACCACATTTGCAACGTGGTGATGCAAGTGGCGCAGCTGCTGACCAACTGCCCGACTGAGCCAAGCGCCATCGGGGTGACTAAGACACGAAGATAGCGACAGCAACAAGACGTTTTATTTTGACTGGTTTTTCATTCGGTCTTAATGGGGGCCTGGTGGGCAGTGGCCAAGACTAAAAGCGAATCAGCTGCTGCAAATGCAAACGGTTTCCCTCCTCCAGCTTCTCTCTACCCGGCGACAACTGCTCGACTTGTCTGGCATTAGTTGGCCGTTAGCGTTGGTTTTCTTAACGATGTTGAAGGAGGCGAAAAAAAATTATTATTATTGTAGTTTTTCATGGGTTTTGCAGTTTTGGGTATAAAAGCTAGTGTCGATCTGCAGTTGGCCACACATTTCGGCAAGTCGTCCACACAGACCCACAAGTCATTCCCTTTAAGCCAATAGCTAGCGTAAACCCTCGCAAGGATTAGCAAAAATGTACAAGTTGGTGAGTACTAGAAAAAAAAATATTCTAAAAGACTTTATATGATCCTTAACTGTTATTTTCTAGGTGGTGTTTTTCGCTCTGTTAGCCTTTGTCAGTGCTCGACCGGGTTATCTGGAAGCAGGACCTCTAATTCATACCTATGCGGCCCCAGCTATAATTCATGAGCCGGCCCTGGCTAAAGTGGGTCACATTGTTAAGACCATTCCCAGTGCTGTCTCCCATCAGAGCATTAGCCAGGTGCACAGCTCGGCTCACATCATACAGCCAATTGTGGCTCCTGTGGTGAAGACCTATGCGGCGCCCATTATTAAGACTTATGCTGCTCCAGCTGTGCACACCACATATCTGTCTGCGCCCGCCTGGGCTGGTCATCATGGCTGGGCTGGACATGGCTGGGCTCCTTCCTGGTAGATCTGAGTACCACGGCTTGGACTAGACTAGATGGAAATATTGTTCTCTTTTCTCCGCATTTTTGTTTCTTCTTCTTTACTTGTTTCGACTGATGTAAATAAAATACTATTTTTTATGCTCCGAAAAGACAAATGCAGGAATTTTCCTTGAGAAACATCCTAGAGTTGAGAGGCGGTGGTTGAAAATGACTGCAAAACCGTGGTATTCAACACGGATGACCAATAATGGATATTTTAAACCATTTTTCAGTGATTGACGAACCATTAAATCTCAAAAATTACCTAAGAGGAACCAAATGCAAAGAAACTGATAAAGGTTACATAATTTTGCCTGTGCAATGCTCGACTAGCGATTCTCGGCTCTGGGCGAAAGCCACTAAGATTCAGAGCACCAAGATATTGTATCCTTCGTTAGCCCAACTTCACAAGATTCAAACTTTACAAAGTCCGCTTCTATGGCTTTCATGTTTTTTCAGCAGTTTCAAAGATTCTTTTGCTTTCATTTCTTTTACTAACTCAAAACTAGACTGTGCGTTTATAGAGACAGACGTAAACAGCTGTAACGACTCAGTTTATGATACAGATCAGGAATTTATATATTTTATGGAGCCGGAAATGATTTCTTCTGGCTGTTACATCCTTTTGCACCGACTTTATATACTCTGTATAGCTTTGTTAAAGATTATAAAAAGTTCTGTAACTTATTCTTCTAACTATCGATCTAAAACAGCTTTCCAATATAGTGATATTATTAAAACTCATGGAAAACTAATAAATACGAAGTTTCAAAACGTTTCTATTAAAAGTAATAAGTTTTTCTTACTAGGACCGTGTTTTCCATCGATCTCTCCTATGTCAGCTTTACGCTTTCATCAAGTTTTTTAGAATTGAAGTTAAACTGATAAAATGCCGAATTTGACAAAGTTTGCACTAAAAAGAAACAAATATTTCTTACCAAGACTATTTTTCTGTCCTTGTTTTCTAAATCAACTTAGTTGAAGAATGATAACGATTAGGAGATTAGTTTATTGAAAAAAAGAAGACGTTTCTGTTGAAAACAAAAAGGTTTTTCTCACTAAAAATTATTTTTCGACCGAATGTTTTTATGGTTTTTCAAACTTTTGTAGAATTGTGTGAAAGCAATGCAAATAACACAGGTCAACTTTTCTCCATAAAAGATTTTAAGCCTTCCCTTTTTAAATCAATTGTCTATGCTGTTAGCTCGTTGAACTAAAACTTGATCCGAACGTACCAATTGTTCCACAAGTGTATGCCATATAAATTATCCCATTATAAGTCGGTAGTGTAGATTTTCATTTAAATTTCACAGTTCAGGCGCCAAAGTTACAAACTTGCACTGGCGCACAGTCACACTAAATTTGGCCGTGATGTAATCGAGTGGAAAGAGGAAGCGAAGAAATGCTAAAGCGCAGTCTGCCGAAAAGTGTTAATTTTTTTGAATTTTTAATTGAGAAACTGTTTCCTTAGTGATTTTGTGTGTCTGTAATAGTTCTGTCTCCGCAGGCTTAGACGCCTACCTGTGATCTGCTCCCTGATCAGCAGCGCCCGGTCCCATACTTAGTGTTACCATATTTGCTGATAGATTCAGCCAGCTAAAATTCAAGTTTAAGTGGTTTTTTGTTCTTTTTTTTAATGTGCAATTGTTTTTAAGTGATTATGTGTGATATTATAAGTGTTATCTCCGCCTTGGGCATCATGAAGAAGCCGGGAAGCTGTCAAACACGCCGGTAAGTTGCCTGCATGCACACACACACTCAAACCAGGGCTGCAAACCGGGTTTAAACCGAACCGGTTCGAACCCGGAATTCCGACTTTTATTTTACTATGAACCGAACCTCTTTAAAAATTAAAGCTGAACCTGATCCTGTTCCGAACCTAAAATTTCGGTTCGGTTCAACAAAACTGATAGACACAAAAATTTGACCTTCTGCCTAAAATGGGCAGAAAAGTGGAAAAAATCTGGCAAAACGTTTAGATTTCCATATGAAATCCTCACCTAAATATTATATTTATTGTTATATCTAGCTTGTTAAATAATTCTCAAAAGCAAGAATCTAACATTATTTTGGGTAATATTATACTACGAAAACTACAAAATGGAATTTCACTTAACTTTAACTTATATTATATATTGAATATTTCCATGTGTTCTACTAACCAATTCCGAACCAAAAACCACTCAGTTCCCGTACAATTTGGGGAGTTTTTAGGTCGAATGCTGTTTTTAAAACACATAGAACACATCAATTATTAATGTTGTATTAAGTATGGACTGAACCAAGGTTCGAACCAAAACCTTCTCCCAAAAACCTCGAACCTTAACCATTCGTTAAAATGGGTTCGAACCAGTGTACCGGAGATCCGACAATTTTTTTTGGTTTGCAGCCCTGACTCAAACCAATTCTCATATATTTGTCTTGTTCTTTTGCAGGAGCGCCGCCAGATGTGAGACTGCTCCGGGGACTAACCAGGTCAGTGATGCCATTGTACATATGTACATATTGAGATCGGTTGACAATCTCGCCAAATGTGCCTGTGTTCACCTTGATGAGGTGCAGCGGTAACTGCGACTTGCCTGGCAAAAGATCTGCCACTTGTTGCAGCTTTCCTGCAGTCTTCTACGTACTGTGCAAGTGCAAGGGCTTTATTTATGGCCCTTTACACAATTCCCCACGGAGCAACTGATCCCACATACCTAAGCCCTAAACATAAAGGCCCTGCTAGTTACTAAGTCTTGTCCTCAGTTGCTGGTAAGCCCATCAGTTTTGACTGCTAAGGTAGTTTATTTGATAGTGGTGGGTTTCAAATCTACCAGCATAACAGTTGTTGGTCAATTGAATGGAATTGTATACCCAATAAGGAGGAATCTCTTTCCTGCCAAAGCTCTGGAAAATACCCAATAAGTAGTACAACCATATTTTTCTATCACATTTTACTCGCAATTAAATTCAATTAAACAATTTGTTTTACCATCCAGCTTGCTCCTTCCATCTTAATCTTTAAAGTCTTTACCAGCCGGCATTGTAGATCAAAGGATGTGCAGCAGCAGCATACGAAGTGTGCACCAAGGGAGAAGCTGCTGCATAGGTGCTATGCAAAACAGGAGCAGCAGCAGCATAGCTGGTGTGTACCACAGGAGCAGCAGCAGCATAGCTGGTGTGTACCACAGGAGCAGCAGCATAGCTGGTCACCACTGGAGTACTCTTGACAACAGGCGCCACTATATCCTGGACAACATGAGCAGAGCTATGCACCACCGACTGACTCTGATGGGAAACAGAGGTGGGTATGCTCTTTACCACGGAACCAACATGAGCCAATCCATGCTCCTGCACCACTGTATGGGCTGCTGGTGCGGCATATACCACAGGCGACTCATAAAGATGACCGGGACGAGCAGCAGCTAAGGCAATCAAAGCAGACAACACCACCTGATGGAAAAATGTGAAAGATTAGCTGGGTATTGGAAGATGGAGGAAAGAAACACTTACCAATTTGAACATGTTGAGAGTTTTTTTTTATGTTTTTGGTCTGTGTTGCTGCTGTAGAAGCGAATGAAGTGAACTGATAAAAACACAACCTGATGCCTTGGTTTATATACTAAGATTCCATGAAAACATTTACGAGCTCGAACAATAAAACATGAGACTTTGCAATTGGAGACCCGAAAACCTCACGCATCGCACTGCCTGCCCATTGACCCTGAAAGAATAAAGTTGTAAGTACGTACAACAAAAACCAATTCACGCACTCAAAATGCAAGTAATGCAACAGAGGGAGGAAGGTAGTAGGTGGGTTCGAAGTCTCTCTAATGACCAACTCTATATTGGTTGTGAGCTGCCCACCGTCGCTAATTGCTTATTGATTGAACAGCTGGGGAGCGAGAATCTGAATCTGATATGGATTTAATTTCAATTTCGAATTGTGACGCTTTGGAGCGAAGGTCGCACCACAACATATAAAACCCTCGCTTTGCTCTATCAACACACACAGTTCTCGCCAGAAACTCAATCCAAACACTTCCCATCTCAGTCAATACAGACCTCACTTATTTACAAAAATGTTCAAGTTGGTGGTATTGTCTGCTCTCCTCGCCGTAGCTGCTGCCCGCCCGGGTCATCTGTACGAAGCATCGCCTGTGGTCTATGCCGCACCAGCAGCCCATACAGTGGTGCAGGAGCATGGATTGGCTCATGTTGGTTCCGTGGTAAAGAGCATACCCACCTCTGTCTCCCATCAGAGTCAGTCGGTGGTGCATAGCTCTGCGCATGTGGTCGAGGATATTGTGGCGCCTGTTGTGAAGAGTACTCCAGTGGTAACCAGCTATGCTGCCGCTGCTCCTGTGGTACACACCAGCTATGCTGCCGCTGCTCCTGTGGTACACACCAGCTATGCTGCCGCTGCTCCTGTGGTACACACCAGCTATGCTGCTGCTGCTCCTGTCTTGCATAGCACCTATGCCGCTGCTCCTGTTACCCACCTGGCTGCTTCTTCACCGCTGACCTACACCGCTACCGGTGTGTGGTAAAGTACTTGAGATGACCAGAATTGGTGGACTGTTGGACGGTTTCTTTGTGATACGAAATTTAAATCAATAAAATGTTTTGCTTGTGAAATTCGATGCTGTCGTATTTGGAATAGTTTCACGTTGTTTCCACAATTTTTTCTTATTTTTCTTCATCCGCATTTGCATCCGCAACGCATTATCCGCCTACCTCAATCACATGACGTCAATTCTTAACGTCATTTCATATTCACATACCGTCAGGCTAAAATCTTTGTCTATTTTTATAACTGTATGCCTTCTCGGCCATCCATTTTGGCCACACATTCTGCGCGTAAGCAAATCTCAGTGGCTGATTGCATGGAATTATTGTAAATTAAGCTAAGTCGCCACGACAGCGAAATGGGATGGAAAAGGGCCGTGATTTTTGGGTGAAACATAAGAGGACCAAAATGTCTTATTTTCTTATTAATTTATATTTAAATATTCTTTTCAGTTTTATGTCTCTGCTTGAAAACCCGTTCACTTTCAACGTGAGTTGGTTAGCAGCGGAAACTCAGGTGCTTAGCCAACCCTTCACGAAAAACTTGTACATTTTAGTTCTTATTCAAAAATAATTATGAAAGTCGATCAAGCCCGACTATAACATACTATGTAGGTACCTCCCAAAGTATGTATTTAGCACATAAAGTGCTTAGGTGTGTAAAGTGCTGCCCATTGCTGCTCCAACCGTTGCTGGCCAGCATAAATGTTTGTTTTTTTTTGTACAACTCAACCATCGATTACCCCTCTTCACCATTCCTTTGTCAAATCGATAAACAATACTGATAGCTAGATATGAAGGTTTGAGGCTTCTCGACTCCAGCCTTGCTAATAAGAGCTGCTTTACTGTTATTGGCTTGCTCCTAAAAATGCTTAAATTGTGAACAGTCTTCTTTTGACTGCACACTGAGGATTATCGGAACCGCCAAGATAGGATTCCTAGGCAACAGAATCAGATTTTTTTCAGTATGTTGGGGGGCTGTTGGTAATTATAAATTGTATCTGTTTTCGGAAATAGTTCCTCACGTTTAAATCCTTAGTAATTTGAGCACGCCACAAGAGATCAAACATGTTGGAGTTCGTCGAAATCCACTGCGCAAGCAGAAAACCATGACTCGCGAGAAGAATATCAACAAGGACAGCACGTGGCGCATCATAAAACGTGACTTGGAGCTTAGTGCATACAAGAGACACCACGGCCACTTGCTCAAAACAGCATTGAACAAAAATCGAAAGTACTTCGTCGCCAGTGCTCGAACAATAACCACCGACAAATTCAGTTTACTGAAGAGAACATTTTCACCATATTGTGAGATATTAAAAAATATACATTGGATGATTTTGGTATCCATATGGAATGGATATTAGTGTAAAATGGATCTTAAATTTTCATCCGAGCTAGAAATCATCCAAAGGATATAAAAAATGGATTCCTTTTTGAGTGGCTGAGAAGCAACAATGAATTCTTTTTCAATAAAACAGTATTGAAGTTGACTCATGAATGCTTAATTCACTACCGAAGCGTGGTATAACTCCTCCCACACAGATGCGAGCAGCTAAGCTCTTCACTCCTTTAGTTTATGACTTAATCCCTTTCATTACAACTAAAAATATTTTGCTTAAGCGAGGGAGTTGTTGTGCAAAATCTGCCCTTCGCTGGTCATTGCTCCTTCGCACGTTGTGGCCCTCTATTTCCTGCGGCGCCTTTAGGTAAACATCGCATTTTCCCTTCACTCGCCTTATTGAGAGTGACACGATGACAGTGAAAAATACTTAATTTCTTCCCCCTAAGCAACTGGTTCAAGGACACAGGACGCAGGCGGCTATTGAACCGTGGAAATGCATTTATTAAAAGTTTAATTTTCATCCAGCGTTGAAAAATCTTTAGGTATTACCAGACCCACTCTTTTGTTCAGCTCTCTCTCTAAGGGCTGAAGGGCTAATTTAGATACTCTACGAATAGTAGCCCAAGATTTTGCAGCCACATCAGTCAAGTCTGGGGAGCCACTGGAATGGCTCCAGCATATTAGCACAACTAAGGCAAACTAGACAAAAAAATGGAAAATTACTTATGAAAATTCAAGAAATGGTTGGATCTAGCCTCTTACTAGTTTCCAACTGAAAGCCATTTAAACTGGTGAAAGTATTGTGGACAACTGCAGTTACTTTGCCATGACTGTGCACTTTTATAGTGAGAGAAATTCTAGGATAGGACTTTTGTAGTGAGATAAATTCTAGGAATAGCAGCTGTTAGTTTAAAGTTTCCTATAATTGACACCCAAGACGCTTAACTAATGAGCCAACAGCTTTGGAAATGAAAATAAGAGTTTGAGTTTCGTCTGTTTAATGACAGAAATTGTTTTTGTAAGGCGAGGCCAAAAATAGGTATACAGAAATCTGGTTTATGGCCCACAGATAGAGAGACAGAGAGAAATACACAAGAATTGGAATCCGTTCAGGCACGTACTTACTGGCTTATTGTATCCGCCTGAATGGTTCAAGAGCAGTGCGTGTGTGTGTGTAGCTTTGTGCGGAAAGTGAAGTTCAAGTATAAAAGACTTTGACACTCAGCTCAAAGATTACATTTCGAAAGAGTCTCTACCTCAGAAACAAGTCCAAAAAACAAAATGTACAAATTGGTAAGCAACTGAAGGGACACTGTTGGTATATTTACTTGACGATTCCTTCCCCTTGACAGTTCGTTCTTGCTGCTTTGCTGGCTGTGGCCGCTGCTCGTCCCGAACCACATCATGTGGCGCCTGTGGTCTATAGTGCACCTACCATCATACAGGAGCCTGCTTTGGCCAAGGTGGGAGCTGTGGTGAAGAGTGTGCCTACCGCTGTATCGCATCAGAGTTTGACCCAAGTTCATAGCACTCCCGTGGTGGAGGATGTGGTTGCTCCGGTGGTGAAGACCACCACGCTACATCATGCTGCAGCACCAACTCTAGTCAGAAGTGTGGCGCCAATAGCCTATTCATCTCCTTTGACCTACTCCGCACCAGTGGCTTACTCAGCCCCTTTGACTTACTCTGCACCTCTGACCTACTCGGCACCATTGACCACCTATGCAGCTTCTGCTCCACTGTTGCATCATGCTCCCTTGACCTATGCCGCCAGTGCCTGGTAAACAAGCTGTAAAAGAACGAAAGATTTTGTACCATTGTTGTCTCAAAAATAAAATTCAGAAAACTTATATGGAAGTTGTAGATGTGAGAAAGCGGAGGAGACTTTACCACTTCTCTTAAGTGACTATCCAGCTCTCAGGAAAGAGTTCTCAAAACATATCTAGATCTAATTTCAAGCACTGCTGCAAGTGGGTTCTAGACCGAACCGGCTCGAACCATATATTTGTTACTGTGAACCGAAAAAGGAAGCCTGTCTTCCCGTATTTTTAATGCATAATTTTAGCTTTCCAATTCTTTAAAGTTTGGTTTGGTTCCTGCTAGTGTTAGAGCAAATTTCCCAAAATCTTCCGGCATTTCCATTTCCAAAAAGTTTATTCAACTTGCATCACAAAAATGTTTACTTCAGATAGATGCCCGGATATCCCACATTCACAGCCCCGCTCCATCCTCCATCATACCAACCATTATTGCTGCCATAGCTCAAGGGAGCATAGGAAATGGTGGAAGGAGTATCAAAGGTCTTCAGTATTGGTGTATGATGATCCACTATGGGTCTCCAATAGGGACGCTTCTCATGCACCACCGTTGAACTTTGATGGGAAATTGCCGAAGGCAAAGCGTACGATTCATAGCCCACCACACTGGGAGCATATTCCACTGTCTCATAGCTAGGCAAGTAGCTAGGACGTGCCTGACTCAAGGCAGCATAACCCCACATCAATACGAATAGCTGAAAACGTAAAGCTTAGGTTAAAGGTCTTAGATTTTGTGCTTAGATTAACTCACAATTTTAAACATCTTTTGATCTTTCTTGTTAAACAAACTTTTTGTTTCTGTTGTCGGTTGAAGAAGCTACCCGAGGTTTTATAGCCCCCCAAAAGGGAATTAGCTTCTTTACGTTAGAATTGGCACAAACAATCGAGCCATCAGCAAAAAAAATACCATTTTTTGTTTGTGTCTCTCTGCGTTTTTCTTGCTGGTTTTTCTCAGCCTCATTAGTGACCCATTTGGGCGGAACTGAGTGAGCTGTTAAGAGGTAAGGCTATTTCGTCAGAGAAGCAGGTTTTTTTTTGGCTAAACACCCGCACAGTCTCAATCCTTACGTTCAGACAGCTGCAGCCACCCACCCAAAAACCTGCCTTTCCCCATGCCCCATGCCCCAAATTCGCATTAGCATAAATTCCAATTTCGGCTACCTCCAACGCAAATTGGACACACCATCTGGTTACCATGCATACCCTGTCTAGCTGGCCGAGTCTTTGATATTAATTAAGCGTATTCTTTTGGATTCCCAGCCCATTTCAGGTGGCCTTGAGGCCTAATTAAATTAAGAGTAAAACGCAAAACAACATGCAATAAGAAACTCGCTGACAGCCTCAACGATATAATCAGTTAACCAGTGTAGTTGTTGTTGCTTCTGTTGTTGTTGTTCATGGGAGCCAAAGGCAACGGCGGCGACGTTGCTCTAGTTTTCGGCCTCTAGCCAAGCATAGCGGCTGAATTTCTTTGAGCTTTAGCTGAAGCTGTTGCTACTGTTTGGCTCATAATGACGTGTAAATCACTTGACTTATTCACACTTGGACATTAATCGTGTAGAGTGTCGCTTTAATGAGGTGAAATATTTCTTAATATCATTTCCAAACTATATTTAAAGAGGGTGCGAAATATATTTTAAAAAAATTGGATATATTTGAATTTTCCATATCTTATTCCCATGACCTTCTATGATTTTGCATTTATGCGCTGAAACACTTTTCAAGTCAACTAACAAATATCTATTTGCATACTTTTAGTACCACTTAACCTTTTTCTATGCGGCCAAAAAGTATGCAGCACAAAAGTCTTTTTAATTCTTGTCAGCCCATAGTGCAACTATGGTGAACATGAACATACACTTATCTCAGCTCAATTCGTGTTATGTAGCTTAACTTGTTGCGACAATTTACAGTCAAAACAATTAGGTATGTTCTCAATTTCACTTCCACCAAACTTTTCAAAAGTGGTCACAGAAATGAAAAGTAGTAGTAAATAGTAGTAAAGTAGTAGAAAAGTAGTAGATGTACGTAAAGTGCATTTTCCCAAGTGTGTGTACAATTTAAAAATTGCCGTGGTTTCTTTTTATTTGGTCCCATATTTCAATCCCAACCACTTGACGGTTTCTGAAGCTGTAAATAATGTTCGATACTCGCCTCTGTCTTGTTCGAGCTGGTACCAGCTGGTCATTTGGAAATGAAAGCTTTTTATACCCTTGCAAAGGGTATTATAATTTTGCCCAGAAGTTTGCAACGCAAAGAAATATTCATTTCCGACCCCATAAACTATATATATTCTTGATCAGGGTGACGAGCTGAGTCGATTGAGCTTTGTCCGTCCGTCTGTCTGTCTGTTTCTACGCGAACTAGTCTCTCAATTTTAAAGCTATCGAGCTGAAATTTTGCACAGAGTCTTCTTTTTGCTGCACACTACTAATATGTCGGAACCGACCAGATCGGATGACTATATCTCATAGCTCCCATAGGAACAATCGGTCGGAAAACTAGTTTTAGTATGAAAAACTTTTTTCTTTTCAATGGAAACGTCTCAAAAACTTTGTAATCGTAGGTTTTATATGTTTTTTTATAATCCTACCAATTTTTATCAAAATCGGACAACTATATGGTATAGCTGCCATACAAAAGATAGGTCTGAAAAACAGTCTTAGTTAGAAAAACTTTTTTGTTTTTAATGGTAGCATCCTGCAATTTTGTATTTGTTTGTTTCTCGTGCTTTTGCATAATTCTACAAGTTTTTGTCCAAATCGGATGACTATATCATATAGCTCCCATACGAACGATCAGTCGGAAAATGGGAAAAAGAGCATTTTTTGAAAATATTTAAGCGAGCACTTGCAAGGGTATAAAAACTTCGGCACAGACGAAGTTAGCTTGGCTTTCTCGTTTTTTAATTTGTGCAATTGAGAACATTCCTGAGTATCTTAAAAGAATCAAATAGAGTCAAACTGGACTCAGGCATGGTGTCAGAGTAGTCTCCTAAACCTTAAAAGTTCTAAGAATAAGGTTATCTCATTTTGCAGAAGCTGACTTAAATTGAACTGAAAACTTGAGGACATTAGTTTTATCGTAGACTTCTTTTCGTTAACCTTTCCTCTTCAATTAGCTGTTGAATGGTGTTTGGTGTAATCTTTGTATTATATTAGACTAGTTAGCGGTGAGCTCGACTCATCTGAATTGTTTAGCTCAATATTTCCATTTGACTATCCCGTAAAAGTATCCCTCTTCTCTGAATGGTTGTACTACTAACTAAGCCTTGCATAAACAGATTTGTGTGTTATCTTTGCTGATTTCAATTAATTCTTTTGAGAAAACAAGTGTTCATGCTTGCTTTAGAGAATCGTGGAGCTATTATGTTTGGTCCTGGTCCTGGCCCTAACAAAACGCTGAGGGATCTTCGCAAATTATATCGTCTGCAGCATAACTGAGAAATGGCGTTTTTGCTAGCACATGAACCTGTGTAATGATATACTGACATATTATCATCTCTCTCAGAGAATTAAACAGAAAAGAATATAGTAATTTTACACAATATCCCTGCCTCCTAGTAATCGAGCTTTATGTACCATTCGAGTTCGAAATGTTAGTCTTTTAGCTTTTATTCGAAGTATTAACCGTTTCAGGACTATCATACAAAGCAGGAATGCAGTAGAAATCCTAGCACCTTCATAACTGCAATGAACAGATGGAGAAGTACTACTTTCTGAAAAATGTATAAAATTTAGAAATTTTAATTTGCAATTTCCAAGGAAAGAATGTCTGAATTAACAGAAAAGAGTCGGCAATTGGCATAGATGCACAATGCGTTGCTGAAAACCTGGCTTCCAAATGTAGCCCGACTAATTTCTCACCTTTAAGAAGTAGTGAAACTGAGCTGAGGCATGACTAACCATAATTATGACTATTAGAGATCGCTTGATATCCAATATGTTGGCTTGCAAATCACATACTATGATGTAAGCAGTGTAATATCTAGATGAGCTAAATCGGTACAGTTTTAATTAGGAAATACAATTTCCTTACAAGCCAGCATTTATAGTGATTGATTATACCCAAAAATAAGCTTTAATTATTGACGTACATACAAGTCAACTCAATAGGATAATTATTAAAAGTTGACTCTCAAATCGCTCACATTTTTCCCCCGCCCCTGCAACTTGTGCCTCAACTCCGAAAACTGCCAAAGCCACATTAGCAGCTTGTTAGCTTAATTAAAAGCGGGCGGGCTTTGAGGGTAAGCGAGTAAGCAAGCTGCAGCCAATTCGATTAGTAACTGATTTTCAATTTACGATTCAGTCGGTGGACTTGGGTTATCGGGTGTTGGCAAATTCTGGCCATATCTCAACACCATTGGAAAATAACTCTCGTGAAATCAGAGATTTTCTTAATAACAGCATCCGCCTGGGGACCGTAGAAACATTTAAGGGGGAAGTGCCACTCGTTTGGCCAGTTCTTGCACTTGGGGCGTGTTACATGGGACTGTCTTATTAATTTTAATGACTGAATTATACACAAATAAATGTAGTCTTTTGGCTTTTTGTCGCTTGCAGTTGGGTTACTTGCCAAACACTAGACCAAAGCGGTTGTCCATATGGTTTTTCAGTCGTTGCCTTGTGTCTTAACAACTTCCTTGATTACAATATTTTTTTTGTCTATGCCTGAAATCGAATCCGTTTTTGTGTTTTTCGTGTACATAAATTTAATGTTTAGCTGTGACTATCATTAAGTCTAATTGACTTTTTATAGCCGTCAAGTGCTCTGTTCTTATTTTTCAGTTTTGCTTTTGTTTGCCAAGTCAGTTGGGTGAGAAATAATTCAAATGAACACGAGTGTTGTGGATACAAACAATACGTTCAGTTGAAGGCGTCGACATCGCTAGAGAAACAGTTCATAGAGATGGCAGCGTGTTGTGGGAAAGAAATGTTCTGCGCTATATTGATTTCTTTATTAATTTTTGATAATTTCTTTGTTTTATTCTTAATACTCGCCCTGATTAAAATAGTCATAAATGCGTTCGCTTTGGGATCATAAATTTAGCTTATGTTTTGAGAAAATGGTACCCTAGCCACGACTTTTCGGAAAGCAATCATTTTTAACTTATTGTTCTTATTAACTTCGATTCATTTGCGAGTCTTTTTCGAGTCGTATCACATTTTGAGCATATGCATGAGTCATTTTTGATTCTTCTTTTTAATCATCAAAAGGGGCTCGAAAAAGACCCATCAAGATGATTTATGCTAAAATAATCTTCCAAATGTTGGGTGGGCTAAATCCAATAATATTTAAGCGAAAGTTTTGCTTTATTCTCACATTAATATGTTAATTTTTATATCTATCTTTCTTTTTTATAATAACAAATGGCATCACTAACACGTCCAAGTGATAAAAATGTTTTTAGACTTAAAAATCATTTAAATGAAAGTTCAGTCTCGAAATTCCCCTAATATAACACCTCCAAATGATCAAATCAAAGATTTCTTCAGTGAGAACATCTCTTAAATTGTCTTTAAATTGCTATTAACTGTTTAAATAAATAGCTGTACAAACCGAATCTAAGATCATTAACTCCTCATTCACGAAACTATAAAAGTTGATACAAATCAACCATCTCTTTACCTGGTTTACTCATTCATACAGGTGTTCCAATCATTAATCGGAATCTCGTCTCACACTGTGTAATTTTGATTTCCAGCTCAAGTTCAGGGTGAGTAACCCAGAGAAGTCAATTTGTGGTTTTAATATGCTCTAGAACAATATCAATTAGAACAGCAACAAAAAGTGAAAGTCACAAATTAGTTGCATTAGACAATAGAATGGGAATAGGTGTCTATACAGCCACTGTTTTTGCACCCACTCGTGGGGTAAATTCAATTAAATGGCCATAATACGTCTGGTACAACCTCTCACATAAATCTCTAAAAATGCGCTCAACAATTTGCATACAATTTGGTGACATACAGAAACAGAATGTAGCTGCGGGTTTAATTTACGAGCGTTAAAAGGGGCGTCACTCGTTGCTGTTGTTGTTGTTGTTGTTGTTCTTGTTAGTGCACAAATTGGGCCACGATTTAACTGCTTAATTATGAAGCACAGAAATGTATTTTTTTTTTTCAATTTTGTTATTCCAATTTAAAACTCAAAAGCATTGAAGCTGTCAAAGATTGTTTGCTTGAATAGTTGCCACATTTCGCAATTGAAGAACTTAAAAAACTTAACTTAATTTTACCAAGATAATCGCTTGACCCAGGCTCATTGATGGTCAAACCCAAGGTGAGAGCTGCGACTAAGTGCCGGAGAGGGAGGTAGGAAGGTGGACAAGCTCACTTCAATTTCATTAATGAAAAGTGTAGTACATACATTTTGTTTAATTATGGTGTAGCTCGTCACAGTGGCGGTTACTCGACATTTGTCATACTCATTCTTCCAATTAAAATACCCTTACAATAAAGGTATACCAACTTAATCATTACATTTGATAAATATCTGAAGAGTTCAAGATCAAGGCAGAAGTGTCACCAAAAAAATATACACTCTTCCGCCTCATCTTAAACTTACGTGATGTACAAGTCAAATCTACCCACAGGCCATTTGTTGAAAACCCACAACTTTTGCAAAGCTTGAGGAAATCACGTCGCTTTTGTTGAAGAATGACTAGCAAACTGGCGCATTTCAGCCAATGAAAAGTAGTGCAAATACATCACATTTCAACTGACTAAAGAGAATTGTCCATTAGGCTGATTGAAAACTAACTTAGTTCTATTTTCTGTTCTTCTTCGACTTATTCAAAATATTCCATAAAAGAGTATCAGCACATTTACTTAATCTACAACCTAGCTTTTTTCCATTGTCTTTGCCCCTTAGTTGGTCGTTGTTACAGTTTTGCATTTCTCAGCTGTCGTTAAAGTTGTTGTTATTATAAAATTATGGTAGGTGTTGTTGCCGTTGCTGTTTTCGCTATAAGCTGTAATGTGCACGACATTGTGACCAACTAACTAACATAACGGCGACCTTGACCGCCTCGCGACCAACATGTGGCATACGTAATTGCTGGCTGGTCGAGTCGGGAGTCACCAGATCCAATGCAAATTTGCCGGTGCACCATAGTAATAATTATGCAAAAGTAAAGCAAATTAAATAATAACTTTTCTGTGGTCATGTTTTGTGAAATTTCCTACGAACACACACGCAAATTCCAGGCCAGGCAGCCAATCACAATTCCCCACAAATCACATAAATCACACACAGCCAAAGAAAATTTCAGGCATTTAATTTCCAAATTTTGAATGATTTGTTGTTGGGCAATCAAAGTCTGGCAAATGCAATTGTGAAGCCATTAAAATGCAATTACCTTTGGAGCAGTTTGGCCACAACACAACAACAAACAGCACCAGAGTGGGTGGTGGTCAGTTGGTCTATCGATCACGCAATTTGGCATCCTGTTTTATGTCAATCAATCAGATCAGATTTATGCGACAATTTTACGCTGGTGGCTTTTGCGGATTTGCATAAAATTTGTAGCAGCCGCAACTAGGTGTCGATTTTGGTGAAGGGTTGCTTGGTATCGGATATGCAAATTATTCTTAACACAAGCCAATCAAAACATGAAAAGAACGGTCTGTCCACTAAAAGTTTATTGATTTATGAGTCATAAAACTTAAGCTCCCATCATAACTGTATAGGCTTCAAGGCAAGATCTCTTCAATTCGATTAGTACCGGCCATTAACAAATCTGGCAGGCCATTTGGAATATGATTTTTCTACATTTATTGGCAATCGCCTCAATTGATTATTCTCCGCGTTACGCATACGCCACATAGCGATAAGAAATCTGTTAAAAATTAATGTACCCAAAACGAGGGCCAGCTGCTGCTGCTGCTGCCTCCATTCAGTGGTCACTGCTCACTGGAACTGCACAAATTTGTTGTCAGTTATTAAACATTGCAATTTTTCATGGACTGTTTTTCGCTGTGCGTACAATCGCAGTCGATCCATTTGCATTTGCCGTTCTGGTCAACAACATTTTGACTACATTTTCCACACCTACAGATCTATGAAGTCCAGTAATGAGCTGTCAAGAGTCAACGCTGCTAAAAAATGGCTGATTGATAATCATGTGCGTGTTTTTGGTTTCAGTTTTAGAAAGGAACTGGACTAACTGCAGATGTCATTTGAGTGTACAAGAACACAAACAAGTGAGGTACAATTGAAAAGATATTAAATCAGGAGTCATAGCTAGTGTCCGATTGCATTGAGTAAAACTAGTTGGCTTAAAGGAACTCTGAAATACCTAATTTTTCAGCAACACTGCTCAGATTCTTTCCCAAAAGTTAAGTAAGTCTTCTAGTATTTGAAACAAGTTGCGCCAAAATCTTTTCTAGGCTTACAAATGCTATTAGTTTATTCAAACAACTTGTGTATTATAATTGTTTACAAAATATTTGTGCACAAACTATTTTAGTTTGTTCTAAAATGAAATTTGTGCACAAATTGTTTGTACAATTTTTTTATTTATGCATAAATGTACAAACGCTTTTAGTTTGTATTATATATGACTACTATTTATTTGTGCACAAACATTTTTAGTTTGTTTATAACCAAATTTGTGCTGAATTTTCATATATAAATTGTTTTTTATGCATTAATTAAATGCCTAACCCACTAGCTTTTGGTGTAACTTATTACAAATTAGTTTTGCACAATTTGTAGTTTGTGCAAACTTAAATATAAAAAATCTGTCCAAGTTAAATGATACAAACTTTATTAGCTTTAACATACCTACTCAAAAAGTTATTTCTGCACAAATTAAACCGTTTAAGTTGGTGGAAAATGATTTCATCAACAGTTTTGAACTTTCTGGAACCACATATGGCATAAAATCTGAGAATCAAACGAAATTAATGCCATAAACTAGAGTCAAAAGAAATCTAACAGTTACAACGCAGCTTAAAATATTCACATCAAGCACCGTGTAGTTTAAATTATTTCCTACTTCTTTGTAATACAACGAACTTAGTTTTTGCTCAAAACCAAATTCCTACCAAACTCTGTCACTTAAGTATGTCGAATTAAACAAAGGTTCGCAAAATACTAAAACATTATCTTGCCTTGAATGTCGCAAGAGGTAAATTCGTACGTTTGGCCTCAGCACTTGTAACTGCATTTGATTTAATTGCGGTTTAAGTAAACCGCAAATAATAAAACAAAACAATTAAAAAAGACTTTGCTTGGGCTAAACACGCGAGCGTGTAAACCGCAAACCCTACAAGACACAATTGTGTACAAAAGTATGGAAAATCAAAATGAAAATCAAATAGCATTAAACTTAATTGAGAACTTCCAATAGATACCCAACTACTCAATCGTATGCAGTTGTTTGTACTAACTGCACCAAACTCTAATTGAACTAAATGCCAAAGCCGTGGTGGCAGTGGAACAGAAATAGGAGCCGCCGCCGCCTGACTGATTGGAGACTCGAATGATCTTTGGGCTCTCGTGCAATCTGTGTGGCGATTTCTGGTCGGCACTTCTCAAAGCGGCAAGCTTCGGCTTTTGGCTGCCGCAGACAGGGCGGGAGTGTTCACGCGCTCTCGCACAATGCGCGCGCGATTTCTCAGAATATTTCTCGAGTTTGGTGGGGTATAAATAACACGACAAGTTGAGCTTAAGCAGCATAAGACCCAGTCAACTGTTCAAGCCAACAAGAAGTCGAAGCAAAGCCAACTATCAACATGTTCAAACTGGTAAGGATACCAGCAGAAAGGAGCAGGATTAACTGGAATATAATACACTGTACTTATTTCCTCTTAGATTGCCCTCATCTCTGCCCTGTTTGGTGTGGCCCAAGCTGGCGTGATTGCGCCCTATAGTCATGGCGGTCTCGGCTATGGCCATGGCTATGGCTTAAGCTATGGTGGCTTATCCCATGCCTATGCTGCTCCAGCTGTGATCTCGCATGCTCCCATCATCAAATCCTATGCTACTCCCATTGTGGCAGCGCATCCAGTGGCCACCTCATATGCCAATACCTACAAGGTAGCCACCAAGGCCTATCCCGTGGTTCATGCTGCTCCCGCTATCGTTCACGCTGCCCCGCTGGTTCATGCTGCACCAGCATTGCACACCACCTCCACCTATCATGGAGGTCTCGGCTATGGCGGTTATGGCAGCTACGGTCACTCCGGTCTGGCTTATTCCGGTCTGGGTTATTCCGGCTATGGTCATGGTTACCTGCACTAAGGTGGATGCGAGAGTGTATCAAAGCTCTACGCCTTGTTGACGACCACATTAACATTTCGGGAGATTGTGAGTAGGATTCGCACTTTGCTGCCGTCAAAAGAAGAACCTGCCAATTTTGTGTACAAATTTTTACAAGTTTTTGAACGTGGAGACAGAGACATCGAGAGAAAGAGAGACCTGAGGTGAAGAGACGCAGAGTGAAAGATTAAGTTGAATCATTTTATTTTCGAGTGGTTTTGACTTCAATTTTTGTAAATAAACAAAACTCCAAAAATATGTCAAAAGATTTGTTTTTAATTTGTGTTGGAAGGATAAATCCATAATTGTGCATAAACTACACCTTTGGTATAAAGATCCAACTAACTAATGATTCTAAAGTACAACTGAAGTGACAAATACTTGGCTTCAGTTTTTGTCTGTCGTTTTTTTAACAAATCCTTCAAGTTATGGAAAAAATATTAAAAAGCCTGCTAGGATGACGCTGTAGCCTTACAAAGAGCAAAGGATTCTCCGAGAAGCCTTGAAAGCCTTGATTTTGAATACAGGTAGCTTAATGGGGCTGTATGTAGTCTAAAGTGGAGTCACATCTTCTAGTTGTTAGACCGTGGTGACAGAACGATGCTCCCTCAAAGCTGCTGGCTAACGAGAACCATGAGTTCTATAGATTAATTACACTAGGCCACAAGGTCCAGTATACTTAAGGGTTTGTCTTAGTTCCAGATGATTTTTGAGTACTGAAAACGAATCTTTTTTCGGTAAATGTCCATCTGTCTATATTTTTTGTAATTTTAGTTTAAAGCTGCTATAAATGCATATTTTTACCTGTTATAAACTCGATTTATGGAGAATGTTATCGCTGGCTTAGGCTTACTTTGAAGTAATAGTAAAGGGATCTTTCTTAGATTTAAAATGAGCAACCAAAAATATTTTGACGATTTTTTTTAAGCAAAGATATACCATTTTATATACATGTGTTCACAGTGTTCATATTTTGTACTATGCTATTTCTATTATAAGGACACAAATGAAGAATACCATTTTAAAAGTTTTTCCAGATTTTTTTAGATTAGTTTTAAAACCAGAATACATTGTATTATTCTAATTTGGAAGGCGACAGAGTGTTAACTTCAAGGATTACAGCCAAATATTGTTAATAAAAGTGTAGCATACTTGGCTGGGCTGGAAAAAATAATTTTTTTTTTTTTTTGAAATATTGTTTGGATAGATAGAAAAATCTGCAAAGGTAATGTAATTCACTGAAAACCCTCGAAGTTTGGGCATTTAAAGTCGGTACCTGTTTGGGTTTATAGTTTATAAACGTTTTGACATATCATGAAAAATCTTTAACAATCTTCTTTTACTGTTACAAACAATTTTTTTTGAAACATTTCCCCAAAAATGTAATTTTTCTTACCAGACAGCTCAAAGTAAAGGAGTCGAAATGGGAATAATAAAATTGTATTTAGTGAAAAATATTCTATAAACCGAATATACATTTGCGGAGGGTTTTTTACCTACGAGTCTAACTAAGAACAGATTTTTGAAACAGTTATCTCAATCCATTATCAGTTAATGAAAAACAAACCAAAAATATTTTGCGGCAAATGCTAGTAACTCGCGATTATGAAACATACGTTATCTCTATCGCCATCTTTGATGTTTTTGTGTTGTCATTTCTGTCACAGTCCACATCATAATTCACTTTAGCAATTTCCAGCATTTCATATTGCTCCCATAAAGTGTTGAAATTTCTACGAATAAAAAATGTATGTATGTGTATTAATTCATTGCATTTCCAATGCTTGAGCCGCCCGCCTCGCCATCCTTCAGGCAATTATCATTGCAAAGAGACGAAAGACTCAAGCGGCGAACGCGTGCGCTGACCAACAGGTTGCCCAACCGGCAGGAAAGTGCGTCTAGCCTATTTTTGTGTTAAAAGCCTGGCCTAGCAAATGGAGCATTTCGTAAGTGAAAAATTGGAGCACATCAAAAGCCTGTCAGCGGGTTAAGCATGTCACTTAATTACTTTTCAACAGCTTATCCTGACGCCGCAGTTTTAGTGGATAGCCATGTTTGGGTTGTGGCCATAACATAAACCAAAAGTTAAGTGATTTATAAATTATATTTCAGCTTTGTACTCGAAGGGGGGAAACAATATGCCATTGTGCCTCATGGACGACCTTGTACAATAATTGTGATCAAGTCTTGGCTGAGAACAAATTATGCCCCTTGATCATAAACTACTATGTTATTATGATTAGCTGACACCCAGCCGAAAGGTAACCGTTAGCTAGTCAAGCGAACAACCTTCCCTCCATGAATGAAGAGACCAAAAATCTAGACAAAAGTGGGCAGACTTCCACCGACTGCTTCCTACTTGCAACAACAAAAACAGCAACAAAGCATTGAATATTCATTCAAGCGCAACGAAAGCCCAAACACTGCCAAAGTGGATGCATTCTGTGTGGCTGGCACACTTAAGCTCCGAGTTTATTTCCCACAACCTCGCAAATGAAACACCTGCTTCTCTGCCCCCTATTTGAGTGGGAAAACACGTCACTTGATTTCTGAGCTAAAGCAGCCCGCCCGAAATTATGCAAGCAATATTTACACACAATTTGCTTTCTGTTTACTTAGCATTTGCATAACTAACAAGTTGACTGACCATCCACCGCTAAGGGAGCAAGAACCCCAAGCAAATATTCCTTATGCATCTAATCCTCTACTACTGATTGCATTTTGATTTGAGTATTGTATGCATTGCTCACATTTTGCAATTAAAACGAGCATTGAAACTGAGAACAAGCTGACAAAATTAATTACAAACCCACTGGAGGTCAAGCAACTCGAAATGCTATGATGATACATCGTGGACTGCAGGAAATGCACTCCCACACGCGTGGTACTAGAGATGGATGCGGTTTAGCAAGTACATATGTGGTATTCAAGTGCCTGCGAGTGTCGAGTTTCCTCCTTTGTTCGTGCTCGTGAGTGCCTGAAATGTAGGCATGTACTTGCTCATACTCGGAAATAAATTAAGTACTTTTTTAGTAGAGTCAAATAAAAATCTCATATAGAGATACCCAAATACCTAATCTAATACTGTACGGGAGATATTCAATATAGACTAGTCTAATTCTTGAAGCTAAAAAAAATCCAAAGGCTACTAAACCGAAATAAGTATCTGAGTAAGCAGAGTAATTTAGTAGAGATGAACTGTACTTAAACATAAGTCTCTGACCTGCCCACATAGCATTAGCAAAGATCAAAGAAGACTTCCAACTAGTGACAAACACCTCAGAAAGATGGTGCGTGAAATCCATGTACCATGTAAAAGTCACTGAACAATGAGTAACTCATCAAGACAAAACAACTAGCTTACTCATCAACAACTCTAAAGGAAAGCTCCGGTTCGGTGCAGCAAATATCCGTCACACACCCATCTCTATTTCGAAATGACGACTGCAACTTGACCTTGTCCACGTACATTGACTTGGCCACACGCAGCAGAGATGTGATGTTTTTCCTGATTTTTCTTCTGATTTTCATTTTGTTATTGTTTATGAAAGGGATTTGAAAGCGATAATCTAATGCGAAGCTTGCTGTATACTGATGCATTTCCATGAGAGTTCATTGACAGAACAGGCAGGAGTGTGAGAGCAATAAAAGGAAGGAGAAAACTAAAAATGGCATAAGGAAAAATTAAAATTCAATACGCATCAATGTAAGAGAATACAGGATCAAATTGCGATGCAGAATGTTAATCAAATATTAAAATTGTAAAATATTACAGAAGTTTCTATTGAAGACATATGTATATATATACGTATATGTACCTAAAATATATTTTATTTAGAGAATGACTCGTTCTATATTATGCATAGAGCCAATCGGTAATTTTCTAAAATATTGTAGAATAATTTATTATACACTTGAAAAGTGTACTAATATGTTAACCACCCTATAGAAGGAGGACTTAAGTGTATATATTCCTGATCAGCACGAAAGTCGGGCTTGACTGACATGCTTACTTGTTGTGTAAATGCATAAAATATTTTCACACAGCGGTTGACTTTTTTCCGAGTGTGAAAACACTTAAGCATTCTAAGCTCTACAGCCGCCTAAGTTTTCCCTCGAACTCTGCTTCAAACGGCTAACCATTTCCCACTAAACACTCTGCCCCTTTATTTTGGCTTCCTCATTCATCTCAAATCAGGTGCAAACTAGTTGCATGACAAAACCGTAAAGAAACTTCAAAAGCCAAACGCGTGTTGCAAACTCTGGTTCGCATAGCGTGTGTTCCAGGCGCGTGCCGCACTCACAGGTAACAGAAGTGCGCTCATTCGACTTGCTGCTTCAAACACGTGCAACGATTTAGTTGGATTTTACGAGTTAGTGCTCCGGCGGCAGCTGTTGCCTCTGGCATCCGTCCACTTGAGAAAGCTCAAGGGCTGTGGCATGTGCCAAACAACATTTTTGGTGGAAAAGGACTCGCGAAAAAACATATATCGATTTCTGATTTAGGCACTTCGTTATGGTAATTTTATTGTGATTCCTTTGTTGACGTTTGGCAAAACGAGCGCGTGTTGCGCATTTGCCAGTTGAGTTAATTGGGCAATGGAAATTCCCTTCCATATTTACGACTCTTTTTTAATGGGCCCGGCCTACTTTCAGGCAGCTGAATTTATTGTCTTGATTAGGGACAAACTGTTGCCTGCTTTTTGGCTTTGGCCAAGTGCCGGCCTGCGCTGCTGGGCGGTCATAATAAATCGACTTTTAACTGGCGTGTGATATTTTGGCATTTATACTTTGGTTACGGCCATCAATCAGAGTCATAAGCCATTAAAGTGCTGGAAACGTGATCGCCGGCAAATGCAGTAAAAGTTTGTCAAGTCTGAAAGGCGACAAACTGTGCATAAATGTGCATGCATGATATGGTTAACGATAAATGAAGTTTGCCATGTTTAAGAGGTGAGGTGTGTAATTTAAAACAGAAATATGAAGTAAGGAGATTTTTGAAAAATCTCTTCAAAACTAATATCTGCACCTAGAAATTCTGGTTAGTTTTTAATTGATTTGTTTCCTGCATTTTTTCACATTACGGTTGTAAAATTAATTAATTTTCTTGGACAATTTCTTTAACCTTGCTCACCGGTATCCACTCTGCTCATCCGCTGGCCCCTGCTTAAGGGATTGCAAAATGTGTCGCAAGCATTTGCTGCACGAATTGCTTGTCGATTTGGACGTGCAATCGATATGTACCTAGTTGTTACCTCTGTGAAATGCTCCGATCGTGGAGTTGTTACTTCTTCTCCCTCATATATAAAACCCTCGGTGTTTAACCAAAATCGATTCATTTTGCGTGAAAGTGCGCGACAGTTGTGACTTAATACGGAAGTCGGAAGTGTTACAAATATGTGGAGAATTATAAAGGCAAGTGAAGCATAGACAACAAAAAAAGGGGAATTATCTAAATAAAATGTCATTCAGATTGTTCTTTTCTACTGTGTCTGCATATGCACACCTGCTCGGGGAAGTTATCAGCATGGACCGGCTTATGGAATACCAGTGCATGTGCCTGTACCTGTTCAAGTTCCTGCACCGGTGGCTGTACCTGCTCCCGTGGTAGTTGAGGCTGTGTATAGTGCACCACCAGCCTTGGAGTATGCTCCACCACCACCACCACCGCCACCAGCTCCAGCATACTTTAAATACGCCACCGCTTATGCAGCTCCCAATCCTGTTATTAAATACTCTCTAGGAGCACCAATTACCACCACTACGACTACATATGCAGGATTTGCTGCTCCCCCCCACATTTTCTTACCAAGTTTGCTGCTCCTCCGCCAGCCACCTATCAATACATCTCACCTCATCCACCTTCCCATTCATATGCCCGCTATCGACTTCATTCTGCACCACCTTCAGCTGTTTATGGAGCTCCACCTTCACCATATGCTGCTGCCCGCCAGGCCTGGTAGTCACCAATAAAATTATGAATGTTTATCAACCCAAAATTAGCAATTAATTTAAAGAAAAAATTAAAATGTTGTTAGCAACGTCTTTATCAGTAGATTTATGCAAGAATATATGCATCAATTATGATGATTAAGTGGCATACATAATTCAAATGCACTGAGAGAAAAAGAACTCTTAAGCAGAAAGAATTTTTATCATGCATTGTGGGTAGAAATATTGTAAATGGCATAAGTTGGTTTGATCTTCAATCTAATCTATCTTGCATATCGTAACACAAATGTGTTCTCATTTAAGGAAATGTTGGTCTTTTAACATTTTTGAACTTAGTTTTGGATAAGTTTGTGGAAAAAATAAGCTACTCAATAAACAGAACCAGTGAAAAAGTTATTTTAAAATAGCATTTTTGAGCATTATTTGTCAGCACCCAACTCAATTATTATTTATGGTTCAGTTGGTCATTTCCCTTCTTACAATTTAAAAATAAAACTTCTTTTTGAATCAAACCTTTTGTCTTAAGGAAGCAACTGACCAAAAACGAACAAAAACAACAACAAAAATGTTAAATCTAAGAACCTTACAAATTTCAAGTTTTCAATTCAAGTTTTATACTATTCTTCTGTATTTCAAGTCCATCATTTTCTGTCATTTCTTACCGTGCATCTCACAAATTTCCGTGCCTCATTGATTCGCCAATTTGGCTTTAAAGGTGCGGACCAAAACGCTAACTTCAACTCTGACCAACCTCACTCGGAACTTGGTTAAGAGTGGCGCACTCGCGTCATAGATCAAAATGGGTCAGCAGTTCATGTTGTGCATACATTTTCTGAAGACGAATCACTTTGTTAGCTTTAAATTAAATGCGAATAGATTTCGATTTCGTTTATGTGCTCGGAGGTCATCGAACATATCAGCGAATATCTTGCCTCTTGTGTCTGTTATTTTTTTTTTCGGCAAGCCGACAATTTGTTGTTCAAACTTGCGGAGAGACAACATTATTGGGTCTTTAGCATGCAAAGCCAGCACCACGATTGTTTTGTGTTGCTGTTGTTGTTTTGGTTTCTTGGCAGACGCAAGCGGCCTAATGGGTTTTTGTGTTTGTGCGGCTTTTTGGCTTCTGTCACATGATATTCGATTTGTGTTTAGTAAACTCAAAAATGCTAGGCAAGGTGTCGACATGGTTGCGGTATTTCTATGGGTTATAAAAAGTTAAACACAGAACAGTGGTGGCGTCTAGAGGGCAGAGATACTTCAATCGTCATCAAAGGTGTGAGATAAATCATTAACAAATTTAAAACAGCCAATCAAATTACGACTTAACGACTTTCAAAATGTATAAATGGGGTTCTACCCTGCGGCTCAGCAAGACCAATATTCTGTTTGGCAACTTGACTTATCCTATTCACTTTTCTTTCTACTTTTCGATAAGACCTGAATCCATATTTCAAATATTTAATGAGGTATAAAGTTCTAAGAACCAGCCAAATCTAAAATCTTCGACTAACGAGACCAAACCGACACAAATTCTTAAACTACCATCATACCCTTTAGATTCTTTTTGTCACAACTCAATCGACTTGTTGAGTTCTAAAACGTTTCAAGCAAAAGCTTTATCATATCATATTTTCAAATCACTTTAATGAGCAATTGATAAGTTCAAAACTTAAAAAAACTACAAATAATTTGGGAGCTCCGGCTCGCGGGTTCGAACCAAAATTGGCTAATGGTTCAGGTTCAGAATTTAGCGGTTCAAGGTTTATGGGCGAAGGTTGTGGTTCGAACCTTGGTTCAGCCCATGCTAAAAACGACATGAACTGTAGGGAAACTCTTAACATTCTTGCCGTTTGTAAGACTCTGTCTTCCAGAACCATCGGGATAAGAGAAGAAGTCGCTAGGAAATAGGTCAAATTTTTGTCATGTCTATTGTTTTTGCTGAACCGATCCGAAATTTTAGGAACAGGTTCAGTTTTAGCTTAATACCTTAAGAGATACGGTTCACAGTAATCTGAAAGTCGGGATTCCGGGTTCAAAGCAGCTCTAATAAAAACAAGAAAGAAAGTCGGTCAAGCCCGCCTATAACATACTCTGTACCAAGAAATTGTCTTTTGATCATAACTCGAAAACCGTTCATCCGATCTTCTCCATTTCTTTTGCGGATCGATAAGTTATCCAAGCCATCTATCTTCAAAACTGTGGGAGATATGACGTTTTTTCTAAATTGCGGGAGCGGGAGGGGGCGTGGCCAAAATTGAAAATAAATTTTATCTGCCTGCAGACATAAGAAGCATATGTCCCATACATGTCAAACCTCTATCTCTTACCATCTCTGAGATCTGTGCGTTCAGACAGACTGACAGACGGACATGGCTATATCGACTCGGCTGTTGATGCTGATCAAGAATATATATATTTTATGGGGTCGGAGATGCTTCCTTCTGGATGTTACATACTTTTGCACAAACTTATAATACTCTATGTACCTATGGTACAGAGTATAATATAATAAAAGAGGAGTTCTCGGTATATTGAATTCTGATTTAATATGACCTCCAATCGGCTTAGCGAACTATTTGCATGAGTAAAGGGCCAGGCCACGCAAATCAATAAACTAATGGTATTTTTGTTGTATTTTTTCGATGTTATCATAACATTTATCGCATATTCGGCAAGTTAACATATTTGCAATAAAGTGACCTCAAGATAGATTAAATATTTCTTCCAAATTTTGACTTCCTATTTAACTCCTCCTCCCATCGAGTTGAGCTTGTGCAAATACTTACTTAATTTAGCGTATTTTATAAATAATTCTATTATTTTCCTGCTACGCCCCTGCACCCAAGGCGCCGGCTTACATAGTTAAGATGCCAATAAAAAATGACCAACATTGATTTATATGCAAGGCAAACCAAATATTATCCATAGACAACTGCTTAACAACAGTCAACGACAACAAACGATTAAAAAAAAATATAAAAAAATAAATAGCCGAAGCTTAGATAAATAAACAAAAACAAAATACCACAAAGGCAACTGCCAAAAAGTCGCACTGCAGTCAAAAGCAGAAGCAAACGCATTTTGAGAGAGAGAGAAGTGTCAATCCGAGTTCGGCCAACTGGTCTTGGCGATGAGAACGGAATGAAGCTCAGCTCGTCGTCGTATAAAAAGCATCTTCGTCTGAGGTAACAATTTTAATCAGCGGCAAAAGCTACACAAGTGAACACCAAATAACAAAAACACAACAAAAAATTTACCCAATTGCCTAGTTTTAATTATAAGTGAAATGGACTCAAAAGTGAGTGTGAGCTGAAAGTGAATCAAATGAAACAAAGCATAAAAATTATATATATTACAGCAGTTACTGGCACTTCTGGGAGTGCTACTAGCTCTTCAGTTGAGTGTGGTTCTGGCAGATGTTTCACATTTAGGCAAAGGCCTGGAGTACTCCATAACACCCAGTGCACAGGTGGCCTACTATCATTATCCGGCGCCCAGTCGACAGTTTACCAGATCACAGCCACAAAGATACTATCAGCCAGCACAAAGATATCAACAACAACCGCAGCAGCAACAGCATCATCAAGTGGCTAGAGAGTTTTCAGCCCCTCAACTGGAACACGCAGCCTTTACACAGGCACTCACAAGTCAGGGTTATGTATTTGGAGCTGCCTCCTCGCAGTCTAATGCAGTACAGGCGGCGCCAGCTAAAACACAGGGACGTTCATTAGCCCCAGTCGCCAATGCAATTGCTTCTGAGGATGCCAACTCTTTGAATCTTAAGCTGCCCGTGCCGTTTGGTCTCACACCCTTAAATGTGGCTCAACTACCACTCCAGGCTGGAGCTCCCTACGCCAGTGTACCGCACACCACAGGGCTCACCTCCTATGGCACACCGCAGATCCAAAGACGTTAGTCATCAATAAGTAGCTTAAAAGTCATCCCGACTGATCATCATTTTAGTAAAATAAACAACTTGCCATCTCTAAACTTAAAAAACCAAATCGTGTTTCATTTAATTGGCCATTTTGTGGGGTGTTTCAGGGTCAAACATATTGCATTTGCATAAACAGCCCAAGGTTGTCTGCAGAAGACTTCAATTCAAGCATTCATCCATCCATCCATTCATTCATCCAACGATCCACCACGATGGCACCTTTCACTCATCTCATTTGCATACCAAAATAAAAACGTTCAACTTGGCATTGGAATTAGATACAATACCTAAACGGATGTACATCGCTCAATACACAGGGAACGGAACTTTCAAATCTGGATCTGTGAAAGATACAAGTAGAACCTGCTTTCCCCACAAACAAAAAATACAAAAAAAAAAAACAGGAATTTCTAATAAATTAGGTGCATATATATTTAGAAAGTCACAAAAACGATACGTCTCCAATAGTTATTAATAATACAAAGAGAGTATCGATTTATCTACAATTTATATCTAATTGTTTGAAAAATGCCTGACTAGGAAGTAATTACCATTTCCGACATGTCAAACTGACTCACCTGAAAGTCTCTGCATCACAAAAAAGAATATTTTTGAAGAATTTCAAAAGTGTAAGAGACCACTGACCACCTGCGGTTCGACACGATCTTGATGATGATGCGTCTCTGTCAGATTGGTAACAAAAATGATTGGCATGTCCAAAAATACAGATACAGTTACACGCGTGGGGGCTTGCTAGTGAGAAAGAAAAACCCAAAAGCAGACACTCGCACACGCACTTAAGTCGTCATTAAAGTAGCCTTGAGATCATCTTGAAAATAATATGCGGAGCAGATTCAAATGAAATGGAGAAGTTGAAATACTCTTTGCAGTATCACAAAATGATATTTGGTTCTTTTCTTTTACCAAGTATTTAAGTCCTAAACTCCTAAAAAAAGCCAGCTGTCAGCTTTTTGCTGACACTAGTTGGTAATATAGTAATAAACCTCTCTGAAAATACATGTTCAAAGCTTACTTTATTAAGATAATAACCAGTATGGCAGAACCAGAATAAATCCCGATGCAACAATCTTTAGGCGTTAAACCAGCCCTAAGCCCAAAATTAAAGAACCGGTTCGTTTCGGGCCTTTGAGTTCCTCGAGAACCTCCCCAAGAAACCCCAACCGAACTCAATGTATCCAACTAAAATGTTTGTTTTAATCCATTATTAAGATCAGAAAATAGAGTTTCGGCAACCATAAACCTAGACTCGAACCGAAAGCTTAGGATTGATAAGAGGAATCCGCCTGCGAGCCGAATCTTTCATATCACAAAGGGTTCCAATTGTCTGGCAGAATTTTTATCAAACTTTTAAGCTATGCACCATATATAGTTCAAAGCTTGAATTATTTCTGAGATATGTCTTTGAACCGGATTTTAACCACTTTCGAACAGGTTTACTTAAATATTGAAAAAATTCATTAGAGCATCCATAAACTACACCAGTGGTGGGTGGTGGTGGTGCAGCTTGGATTCTTTGAATACTTCATAAATCCCAAGATACCCTTCAAATGCAGAGTACAAGAATGCGAAACGCAAAGTGTAGCAACCCATCCACACTATCACAACCAAATCCACTCGCCAACACCAACAGCGGCATCAGATGATGACCGAGCCAACGTCGGCTAGCACGTGACCGAGAGTGAGTGGATTGCTCATTAAGTTCCAGAGCCGGTTTTGGCATCTCGTTTTGCTTTACTGGCCAATTAAGGCACACATAAATGATGGGGCTGGGGCAGGCCAAGATCTGTGCTGATGCTGGATGCAGCGTATGACACAAGACAAGGGGCTCGCATCCTGTTGCACTTTGCAAGGTCAGTTTCAAAAGAATGACGGTCAGGATGAGAGGGACTAAAATTTACGATTGAAATTTTATGGCTTCATTGTGAGTTTTTTTTTATGGCCAATTTGGCTTAGATTGCGACGGCGGCGGCGGTGGCCATCAAGGCAATGTGGCCCCGCACCACCAACTGGAATAAAGTACACAATTGCATACAAATGCGAGCATTTTGAGGGACAAGACTTCCGATGTATTTAAAACAAATTTGGGTTTTTAGGCAATTGTTGATCGCAGCACGTTCGTCCGATCAGGTATGCAATTGGGGTAGCCGATGGGCAAACTACTGCAAAAAAATAAAAAGAAACGACAGAATGTCCACCTGGTATATAAGCTACTGAATTAGTTTAGGTTAAAACATTATCAGTTCAAGAGCTTAAGACTCAACAAATAATACAACAATCAACATGTACAAATTCGTAAGTGAAGACCAAACTTGAGGGAAAAATAGCTTGCAAAAATACCCAGAGTAGAAAAGTGTCAAGTAAAGGCGGCTAAAATTATTATAAAATGAGCTTGCAAGAAGTGCAACAAGTTCCTAAAAAACTTTAAGTTTTCTTTTATGTGTAGAATCGAACTAGTTTTGATAAAAGTTCGACACTTTTCTATCAAAGTTTTTGGTGAATTTGTTATTCTTTATTCTTTACAAAACGTTGAAGAGTTGCAAGTTACCACTTTTTGGGCTTACAGATAAACCTAAAACTTTACCAAATTCCAGCTCGTAATTGCCGCTCTTATTGCCTGCGCCGCTGCCAAGCCGGGTGTTTTGGCTCCAGCTTCGTTTGCAGCTCCTCTGGCCTATGCCAATGCACCTTTGTATGCGGCAGGTGGTAGCAGTCAGGTGGATGTGCGTAATAACTACGATGGAACTTTGTCATCATATGCGACTGCTCCATTTGAGTTCGCCGGTCCTTACTCCAGTCGTTATGTGTCCGGCATACCAGCGGCTCCAGCTGTAGTGGCCAAGTATGCTGCTGCTGCTCCTCTGGCTGCTGCTCCTCTAGCTGCTGCTCCATTTGCCTCTCCTTATGCTGCTGCTCATCTGGCCTCACCTTATACCGCTGCTCATTTGGCCTCACCTTATGCCGCTGCTCATCTGGCCTCACCCTATACCGCTGCCCATTTGGCCTCACCCTATGCAGCTCCCTATTCCTCACCCTACTTGGCATCACCTTATGCCGCCGCTGCCCCAGCTCCATTTGTTGTTTAAATCTTAAATAAATGATTTGGTTATTGTACCTCGGGCCTAAACGAATGTAAATTATAAATTACAGCAATCGAATTTATATTTATGGTAAAACTGTCAATGCTGGTGGTTATATAATCTTTCAGTTAGGCTTTCAAAATCATAAACAACAATCGAAGTCCAAAAGTAATTTCTTTCAAAGTCACGAACTCAACTAAAGTAGGGGTTGCCTCACCCAACCAATCAGCTAACCATAAATATATGCATAGGTTTATATGTTATGGACGCAGGGGGACAGTGGGTCGTCGGCTAATGAAAGCAAAGAAATGGTATGCAAGTGCAGTGCTTCTTTTTTTCCCTATAAATAATGTGTTGGCTAGACAATTGGCAGACATTAATTGTTAAGCTCACCCAGCGTACACACCTCTAAGTCATAAATAAGCAAGATGTGGCAACTGTTCGGGGTAAGCAGTTCCCTCTCGATCTCAAACGAAAGTCTTATTCTTTAACTCATGCTCTTTACAGGCTTTCATTTGGGCACTGCTTTTGGTAGTTGGTGAGAGCAAGCCATCGCATCACTTCGATCATCACTTCGATCAACACTTCGATCAACATTTTGCACACTTAAATCATTTGGAATCACTGCATCATGGTGTGCCCGCCGAGCATTTGGAGTATGGAGCGCCTTGGTTACAGGAGACTTTAGTACCGCCACCAGCAGCAGCTCCTCTATGGCCCGCCCCCGCACCTGTATATGCACCAGCACCAGCCCTGGCTCCCGCACCACCTGTATTCGCCCCAGCACCACCTGTATTCGCTCCTGCACCATTTCTACCAGCACCAGCTCCCCTTTTACCCGCTCCTGTACCTGCTCCTGCTTTCTTACCTCCACCCGCTCCCCTTTTGCCGGCTGCCCATGTCCACACTCACTTTCTGCCACCCGCTGAACTGCATTTACCAACTGTGACTCAAGTGTTGCCACCAATTTTGGAGGCCGCACCGTTTACCTCCAGTTATCGTGTTATACCTGGACCTAAGACGACCACCACTAAACTTTCATTGGGTTATACCTTCCCCAAGCTGATAGCTGCACCTCATCATCATCATCATCTGAAGGCTTTGCCTTTAAAATTGGCCCATTCCCATCATCATCATTCGCTGTTCTAGGCTACTTTAAAGTAACTTGGAAACAAACCAAAGATATGTGGAAGTCATGGTTAGTTTTAATCATAATCTATTTATCAAATACAAATATTAGGAAATAAAATTCGTATTTAAAAAAAAGAGCTATAAAAATGTCTCTTATTTTCAAAAATCCCAATTATACACAGCGAGAGGTTACTGTACTTATCAATAGACCCTGGATTTTATGCACAAATGTATTTAGTTAAGTTATCAATCCTACGGTTTGGGTTCGAGAAGTGACTGTAAAATAGATGACTCTAATTATACTCTGTACCGAAGGTACATAGAGTATTATAAGTTTGTGCAAAAGTATGTAACATCCAGAAGGAAGCTTCTCCGACCCCATAAAGTATATATATTCTGTCTGTCTGTCCGTATGAACGCACAGATCTCAGAGATGGTAAGAGATAGAGGTTTGACGTGTATGGGACATATGCTTCTTATGTCTGCAGGCAGATCAAGTTTATTTCCAATTTTGGCCACGCCCCCTCCCGCCCCCGCAATTTAGAAAAAACGTCATATCTCCCACAGTTTTGAAGATAGATGGCTTGTTCCTTCTGGACATATTTAGTTATTAGAATAACTTATCGATCCGCCAAAGGAATGAAGAAGATCGGATGAACGGTTTTCGAGTTATGATCAAAAGACAAAATTTCTTGGTACAGAGTATGTTATAGTCGGGCTTGACCGACTTTCTTTCTTGTTTTTTGATAAAAATGTCGACAAATCATGTTTGTCTCTGTACTCTATGAAATTTTAGAGTTTCAAAGGGTGAAGCTCCAAATCTGTCAACCAAATAAAAGATCAGTAGCTGGGAGATATTGGGGCGCTTGATTTGACCAGGTGGTGCCAGCTCGCACAAGACAGAGCAGATATTGGGACTCTTGATGTGAACAACTGGTTATAACATAGGGAATTGTTGTAGGCTTATGTTTGAATAACCAAACTTACGTGATTCTTCAGTTTAGAATCCCAATACATTGTATTGGGAGCTCTAGTTTAAGGCCTAATACCAAAATTTACCAGTGGTTATTGCTCTGAAATGTAAAGTTGATTTGATGGTATATGATGTCTAAAGTTTTACATATTACCTATAAAAATATGTTTTAAATTATATTTTTTAAGTTTGACACAATTTCTTGTGGAAAATTTTATACATATTCATTTTTTAAAGTTTTTTCCATTGCCTGCCTCTACTTTTTCCCATTTATCTGGCAATTTCCGAATGCCTTCTCGAATAATCAAAGCGACTTTTGTTTCCACGAATCTATCGTATTTTGGGGTTCTCAAAATAGTAAACCTGCTGATCCTCAAGGACATGCGTCATCGACGAAATCAAATAATAATCGCAAGGGGCATTGTCTGGGCTATACGGCTGGTCGGGTTGTACTTCCGATTTCACCGTTTTAGGGTATGTTTTGATCGGCCGAGAAGCATAAGACCGAGAGTTGTCTTAATGACAAAATTACCTTGTAGTGACTTTGCTCCTAATCTGGCCGTTTTAGCTTTAATGTTCAGTTTCACGCCCATTTGATCCTACCAAATACATACATGACTTTGCCACCGTTGATACTGGGCTTTGGTGCGGATCATGGCTTACTACCACTGTCTTTGATAGATATTCAAACCTGGTTCAAGATAGGTCGAGTCCTCTATAGCAAACCCTACGAGGCATAAATACATATTTAGAGAACAAAAACCTTTTCACAAGTTGATGCACCAATTAAAATATCTTTTTAACTTCATATAAAATAGCTTTAATTCATAGATTATCTGCTCATTACACACTCTCAGACACTTCGTAATGTCACCAAAAATGGTCACCTTCCCATACTCACATACACCTGCTACAGTCATTCCACAAATGTGGTCCGTAAATTTCCAACTGTTGCCTGCGAATCACAAATTCCAGACACAAGACTGGCGAAACACGCGACAAACATTGCAACAAAAATTGAATTTCAATTTGCACCACCCAAAATCCAACAACAACAACAACAGAAACGAAATCTTGCTTAACCCAAGTAAATTGGGCTAGGTTATGGTCTGCAATTATGAAAGTTGAAGACCCGATGATTGGATGGGGATACGATACATACGTAAGAGGTGGCCAATTGATTATTAAATACATTGAACGCCCTTCGTTCGATATAGAAAGTCAGTCAAAGGTATTTACGTATGCCTAGGCCACAAGACTTGGGTTTTGGGAGAATTATAAAAGCATTGACAAGTGGACAAATCGATATCAAAGCTTAGTTAGCCCTCCAATCAGACACAAGCTTCTTTCCCCAGCAATATGTTCGCCAAGATTGTGGTAAGTTGGGAGGGACAGGCACTCATTTGAGAAGGATTAATTTCAAGGGATTTACTTTTCTATGCAGCTCGTTGCTCTATGCGTGGCCTCAGCCCAGGCTGGTCATTTGCCATTCGGTGGTGTTCATCTGGCTGCTCCCTTGGCTGCCCAAGTGGCCACTGCCGGCGTGGTGGCTCCCTATGCCTCCAGCTTTAATGCACATCGCATTAATCATGCTGTAGCCTTCCCAGTGGCTCCTGCACCTGTTCCAGTGGCTGCTCCTGCTCCAGTGTCCTTTGCTACTCCAGCTCCTGTTGCCTTCGCCGCCCCCGCCCCTGCTCCATTAGCCTTTGCTGCACCCGTTCGTGCACCTGTGACCTTTGCCGCTCCACCTCAATTTAGTTTTGGCCTGCCTGCCTTTGCTGCTGCCCCTGCTTTGGCTCCCCTACCACCCAAGGTAGCCTTCGCAGCGCCCGCTCCAGCCTTGGCTCCAGCTCCTTTGGCTGCTCCTCTGCCAGCTCCCGTGCCTGCTCCTCTGGGATTTGCTGCCCCTGCTCCCGTGGCTTTTGGTGCTCCCGCAAGATTCGGCTTCCCTGGAGTCTTCCCTGCACCACTGGCTGCTGGCCCCAAATTCGCTCCAGCTCCTTACTTCTTCTAAGGATTACCAAATCACTGAACTAGAGATACTCTCCGTCCTATTAGCTAGTAAAACTTAGTCCCAATCTCAATTAGAAAGCAACACAAATGCTTGGCGAATAAATTTAAAAAACAAAATTTATTTTAATTATCCTCCCTAGAAGTGTACCTTCTTGACATGACCAATTCGCTGGAAGAGCGGCACATGCTCAAAAGGTGTATGAGAAATGGGCACCGAGTCGTAGGTTACGTGAGCTATCTTGGTCAGAGGAGCGACTATGGTATAGCCGGGATGTTGCTCGTGTGATTGTTCCTGGCTGGTGGGCACTGGATGATGAATAATGAACGGTTGTTGATAAATAATGGTAGCCCCTTGGATATGATGCAGCAGGAAGACGCTCAATACAACCACAAAGCTAAAATTCTGCCAAAAGAAGATTAGATCTTTGGTAATTTTGTGAACATGCCGGAAGATTACCTTGAACATTTTTTGTAAGCGTTGAGTAGCACTTCTTCCACCAACTGCACTTGAACTAAACCCCAGGCAGTTGAAGGCCGTTGCATTTATACCAGGTATCCGTGTCAGCTTCTTTTGGGCACTGAGAGAAATAAGAAAAAAAAAATTGTATATTTTTTTAAACATACTATATTCTCTGATCAACAACCAAGTACAGAATGTTCTTGGTATGAGTCCATACTAATTTCTAAAGTTACTTCCAATTTGATCTTGATAGAGACCGCTCTTTATTGAATCAAATATAGCTGGCCCATTAGTTGACCAAAGAACAGAATGAGAAGATCGCTAGAACCAGTTGGGAATTTCATTAACAGATTCGTTTAAGAATATTGTGTATTTTCCTTTGCATACTTTAAGGTCTGTGTGTGCCTGGCTGTGTTAAGGTATCATGGGAAGACTTTTTTAAACCTTCTCCAGCTATTGACGCCAGCTTTGAAGTAACTAGTCGTGAAAAACTTCTCAACACTTGACAGTTTGTCCCAATCTCTTTTTCAAAAACTAGAAGCTCACCAACCAAGATTAAGAGACGCTTGTCTTGGCTCTTTGGGCTGTGTAAAGCCACAAATTTTTTGATCTTAAACACACCTCGTACTTGATATCATATTACAAATTATTTTTACTTCTCTCAACAGTATTTTTTTTTCACTGTATGTACAGTTAGGTGGTGTCTTCTTCGTCATCGAACCGGTTCCAGTGCATTTCCCTTGCCTGAAACCTGTCTCTTTAGATGTCTCCTACTCCGCTTGACTAAGTAGTGTTTGTCTCTCTCTCTCTCTCTCTCTTTGCATCTCTCCCTCCTCCTTCAAAACTCGTTTTCAAGTTCAAGTTTATATTTTGTTTTGTAGATGGTCTAAGTGTCAGTGACTCTTTTGTACACTTAATTGTTGTGTGATACGATACGTTTGTTTTGTACATTTCTTTTAATGTGTGATGCGAGTTAGTCGGTCGCTGGTCATCGCTGGCATTTGTTTTCCTGCTCCATTGTTTTTCATGCAAATATTAAATTATTGCCTAATATTTTTTATATTGTTTTGTATGTTTTTTTTTTTAAGATTTCATTTTATGCTCTTTAGACCACATTCATGATTGCATCACACGACGAACATTAAGTTGAGGCTTTGAAATGTACACTAAATTAAAGATATCAATCTTCATGATTTCGTTGATAAACAGTTTATAACTCGATGAAGGCGAAAGACTAAAGACAAAGCTAGTATTTTGCTTACAAGTAGCAGCTCAAATGAGCCAACTAGACCAACCAGAAACTGCAGAACTGCCGCCCAAATGCTTTTAGTTAAATAGCAGATGTCTTAGCTTTTTCACCTTTACCAGGGGTCGGCAATGCGAGCAGAATCGAAGGCAGAATTTAACTTAATGCAATGGCATTTGTAAGTCAGCTGCCAGTGGCAACTTCTCAGCTTTTATTGTCGTTCCCTGGTTGATACTGCCGTGATTTGGAACTCGCACCGTATTTCCCCTTCGGCTTAAAGAATTAAATATTATTTTATGATCTCAATGCTTCAAAGCTTTGCGCTCTCTCATTTAAAGCTCATTGACCTTTTTTGTTAGCAGTCATTAGAGATGACTAAGATGGCTATCGATTCTAGAAAAAGACCCACCCCCGCGACTCCCATTCCAAAATACACAAAATAATAGGAAAAACATGCCACAAAAGTCAAAAGCTGCTGCCACAGGCCATAAAAACTGGAACCGGCGGTAAATGCCAAACCCGATGCAAAGATTATACAATTGAGGCCCAAAAACGTTAAATTGGACATTGCAAATGAAAAATAAATTAAGACAGGTGTTGGCCTGTGGAAAGGTTTTGTGACGTCACTGACTAAGGATGGACACTTGGACAAGTGTAAGTAAATTAGATAATCGTTGACCATTTTTGTTCAACTTCAAATCAATTGCCATGGGTATAAAAGACTGGCGTGTGCAGAAACTAATCCAAGTTAACTAGTGCAAGCTGAAGGAAAACCAACAACATGTACAAAGGAGTAAGTGGACGTGCAGCTCTGAAAAGGATAAGAAATGGGATAACTAATATGTTTTCCAGTTGATACTGCTAACAGTCTTATGCCTGACGCATAACAGTTGGTCGGCTCCTGCACCGGAACCTGCGCCTGCACCAGCTCCAGCTCCTGCTCCTGCTCCCGCACCAAGTATTGGTCTAGGACATGACTTGATAGGCCATGGAGGATTAGGATTGGGCTTGGGTCTAGGCCTGGGACACTATGGTGGCCATTATGGTGGTCATTATGGCGGTCATTATGGCGGTCATTACGGCGGCCTGGGCTTGGGCCTGGGTTTGGGATATCATCATTCTCCCATCATCAAGACCATTGCAACTCCAATAATTTCCAAGACTATCATAGGCAAAAGCTATCTGGGTGGCTACGGTTATGGTTTGGGTCATGGCTATGGACTGGGTCATGGCTATTTGGGCGGTCTGGGACATGGCCTCTACGGGCATGGTCATGGCTTAGGCTTGGGATTGGGATTGGGCTATGGTCATGGCTATGGCTGGTAGGATTAATAGTAGGGAAAATGGATAAACAAAGAGCAGCGTGTGGCATGTGAGAGTTGATGTGAAGAAGGAGTCGAGAAACCCTTAATTTGATTAATAAAGATTAAGAATACAACTAAAGTTTTATAATTATTTTCTTGGAGATGCTTGGCAGACGCAGTATAAACCTGTAAGGGTACTCCAGTGTCCCCGATAAGCGAACAAAAACTGAGCGCTTTGTTAATGTAGGACTGTTATTTGGTCCTATGCGAGCTCCCAAGTCCTTATGTTAGTCTTACTCTTCCATGAAATATCTGAAAAGGTTCACTCATACATTCTCAGTTAAACTATAAGTTAGGAAGAGGAGAAATGGACACATCCACTTTTAATTTTAAAGGTCATATTAAATTCATAAATGGTTCAATCTTAATCGAACTTCTCATTGTCTTGTACCAGAGATCTGCGCGGATGCCCTGCAACATCTAGTACACTGGATGCAGTCTTTACTCCACTCGTGCCATTTTTGTGCTTCGGACATGCAGTGCCAATAACACTCGCGCCACTCCAGTGACTAACTCAGTCTGAACAGACTGCCAGATAACAGGCATACAAAGAAGCGTGCGTCTGCCACACGAATATGAAAACAACCACCTAAACCGCATTCGAAACAGACACATCAAATTTGACACCTTTTCTACTAGCTAAGGTCAGTATTGGGTAAGGCACATTGGCAGATGTCTCCAATAAATTCAAAAACTTAGTTTGGGTTCTCAGGATGTGATGTACCTCGCCACTAAGCAGGGGTTAAGAGTTCTATTGCCATTGGCAGTTCTTATGGTCACCAAGTCATATTTGTTGTTGTTGATTGTCAAATGATTTGCTTCATATATGAATTGGTTCTGGTCAGGAGGTACCTTTAAAACTCGCCACTTAAAACACATAGTCCTCATTTGCATTTTTCTGAATTTTCAAAGCAAATACAATTCACTTTTTCCAAATTTAATTTCTTTACGAATTTCACCAAATGACACAAAAATAATGCAGAATAGATTCAGCTTCTTCCACTTGCTGTTCCCTCTTACCAGCCATGGGCCAAAGCTGGTGCCGCATACGACTTGTAGCCCAGACCCAAGGGAGCCGCAGCCAAAGGAGCATGAGCCAAGCCCAAATGAGCGTGTCCCAAGTGAGCAGGCGCAGCATAGCTAATCTTGGGTCCCAAAGAGTAAGCCGGTGCTGCCAAATGTCCATGAGCCAAACCCAAATGTCCATGAGCCAGTCCCAAAGGAGCATGAGCCAGTCCCAGAGGAGCATGTGCCAAAGCAGGCGAAGCATAATAATTTCCATGAGCTAATCCATAAGAGCCATAAGACGAGGGGGCAGCCAAAGCATGACCATACGAAATGGCGGGAGCAGCGTGTCCATAGGAAATAGCCGGTGCCGGAGCAGCAGCCAAACCACCCAAATATCCTGGAGCGGCGGCAGCGCTAGCCAGGCAGAAGACGGCGAACAAGAACTGTGTAGAATATCATAGACAGGGGTTAAGGCGGATGGAAGGATTCCTTCATCTTTGGAAAACTCACGCATTTGAACATTTTGAACGTTTTGTTAGTTTTCGGTTTCACTCTGGGCAAGAACACACAACTGAATAATGTTTGATGTCTAAGGCACTAAGGCTTTTATAGTCCAAAATGCCCACGAGAACTGAAACCGAGATCGGAGACTGAGACCTGCACACTTTTACTTTTGTTGAGAGACACTTTGTGTGCATGCAAAGCTGAAGCGGCTGACTTGGCCTGGTCCAAACGAGTCTGCCAGACCCCACCCGACACAAAAGCCCATGCGGATATTTGGCTAGGCCTGCATAATTTCTGGCCAAAAATCTGTGAGAAAAATAACCCAACTCAACGAGTTGCGTGAGCTGGGAACTTTGGTAATTCCCTCCGCTAGAAATTACAGTAAATGTCCAAACACTTAAAATGGCAAATTCTTAATTGCACCATTTGACTAAGCTTATAAAGAGGCGTGTCCGACACACCTGTGCGTAAAGTGGCACCATAACCGGACTCGTACTCTCATTGAGTTTTATGTGGGGCAAGCAAAACGTTTAGAAGCCAGCAGCAACTCGAAAACAATAACAAGTGCTGACATACGATTACACGAGGCAACATTTGTTTTTGGAAAGCATTTACAAGACCCAGCTATATATGAGCAGCTAAAGGACCGATACTTAGATATTGGCTTAGAGACTGATATTCACCAAAAATTATAGATAAAGCTTACCAAAAATGAAACTAGAAGCAAATGAATGTAAATAAATGAATAAATATCTACTTTCTACTACTACTGAGATACCACCAAACTTTAAACGGTCACACTGTTTCATCTGCTGTGACTTGTTTATATTCTAATAGAGATAAATTTGGATGATACGAGGGAAGCAGAAGTAATGAGGATATCGGCAAGTTTACAATCCTTATCTGACAAGCAATTTCCCCACACAGAGAAAAAATGGATATTCAAAAGTATACAATGGGTAAAATGAATAGTTCTTAATTTCCATTTTAGAATATAAGCCCATCCATTTAATGTCCAATGAATCTTAGATTTGCATCCAACAGAGTTGAAAATCAATCAAAAGATATGAAAGATGGATATTTTATTATCAAACAAGTAAGGGCGCTCCAGTCGAGTTTCCCGACAACAAAATACCCTGTTCATTTATTTTCATTTATTTGTTTTTGAATTTTTGAAGATGTCATCCTAAATGTAGGCAATACTTTTCTAGTCCTGATCAACAACTGGGGTGGTGCTCTTATCAGCTCAACTGTTTCGCTTATAACTCCGGTGTTTTTGGTCCGATCTGATTGTACTTTTCAGAATAGATAGATATTGGCTAGCTTGATGTATACTAAACCACAAGGCTCTAACTTAAAAATTGTGGATCTATCTGACGGCTTTTTAGGTCTAGGATTTATAGAGGAGGTCTAGGTTTTTTGGTGATAAAAGGGGGACGGGGTGGAATTTTTCAAATCTGAAACAAACTTGATCTGCGTACAGCATAAATCTACCTTCGTGCAAAAATTTGTGGCTCTATCTCTTATAGTCTCTGAGATCGACGCGTTCATACAGACAGACAGACGGACAGACGGACGGACGGACAGACGGACAGACGGACAGACGGACGGACGGACGGACGGACAGACGGACATGGCTATATCGACTCGGCTGTTCATGCTGATCAAGAATATATATACTTTATGGGGTAGGAAAATTTTCCTTCTTCCTGTTACATACATTCGCACAACTTCATGATCCCCCTTTTCCCATTTTCAATGGGAACAGGGTATAAAAAGGATATTAAAAGCGGACTTAGTAGCGGACGTTGCAAATCGAATTTTTCATTTCAAGACCTTCGTAATTATTAGCTTGTTCACAAGTACTTGAGACCAACAGGACCTTAGTCGATCTCGGAGTCCAAAAATTGGTCAGAAGAATTGGTCCTACAATATCCCGATTTCGCTCTCTGTTCATGGTTAATTCTGCTCCTACGTTCCAATTATCCTTTCCTAACAAATTCCAGCACAAACAGTCGCAAGATGATAGTTAAAAGTTGGCTTATTTTATTATTTACTAATAAAGGATTTTCATTGACAAAAAACCGTTTCTACATGGCAGCTATGCCATAACTGCTTGGGAATTTCAATGCAAGATGAGAGCGAAAATTGAAATCACCGCTTGATAATCCTCCTCCTTATTTGCTCATACCCATGAAAAGGACACTGTTAGCAACTAATTCATATTATCTCTGCATTGTACCGGTAAAATTACACATTTCTGATAAAGTCCTTTCTTTTCCAAGCATATCATTCCCCTGTAACAGTTCATAAGACATTCAGGATATCAGTTAAGGCTCTGAGCCTTAGGCGGCTAAGTTTATTAAAAGATTTTGTTTCTCCTACTCAAAACCATCTGTCACATAAACCTACAAATAAAAGAGCAGAATCTAAGGGCCGTTTTCTCATCTTCTAAATAGTAGCTAAGTGTCAAATAAGCTTAGATTTTACTCTGTTATTTGTTAGTTTAGGTGACAGATATCGGCCCTAAGTATATCTGATAGCTATTTAGAACAAATGAAATCGTCTCTGAGAATACATTTCAAAATCTTGTTGCCTAGTGTAGATATCTTTGGTACACACACACAAGCAAGGTCGGTCGCCCAATGATTGATCTAATAAAATGGAGGGGGTTAGGTTCAGTTTATGCCTTGGGTCAGTACACCACTATTCGAACCAACTTTTTAATGCGTACATAAATTGCATTTGTTGTTGCAATCCCAGCCAGATAATGGCACACAGACACACTTTACGTAAAGTTAGCAAAACACTTGCCTAAAAGTCACCGCCCTAGCGGCGACACCCAAACGAAATTGACTGCGTAAATCTTAGGCCTTGTTGCACATGCCACGTATACAACTATGCCTCTAGGCTGCTGCTGCTGCACAAATGGAAAGGCAACCTATCAGTAGCCTTTAGTAATGGTGACAATGGATGAAGTAATAACTCTCTGGTACTGCACATGCAATCGATGCACTCTGTAATTATGCGTAACTCGAAGGAGATTTGCATTTGGAGTGGGCAGGGTGGGTTGTAAATCATACATGCTACGCATTTCGATTATGGCCACAGATCCGGTTTGGTTCTCGCATGCTGGAGTATATGAACTGGTACACGGTGCGAAAATAAACACATGTGCAATGATTAATTTAATTTACAATTTATTGATTTCGCTTTGGAGCCGGTTTTAGCATTGGCCTTTATTGATGTGTCCACAAATTAAATTGAACACGCTCTGCTGATAGACATTATCAGCGGTTGTTCAATTAAAATTTTGAACAGTGTAAACCTAGCAATTAAATTCAGATTGGTGTGTTATCATAAACACAATCAACGGGGGGTAATTATGTATATTTGTTGCAAGAGCCAACTTCTGCAACAGTTGGGATAAATTAAGATGAAAGAAGGCGACCATTAAAATTTCATGCTGTTGAAAGCTTGTTGAACCTAGTATTAAGAGAACTCAATTTTACTGTAAAGTTTAAAAGAAGAATGATATTTAAAACTGAAAAAAACAAACAAGAGGCTTCGGAAATATATCACCAAAACATTGATTCAGTTAAACTTATCATAATCAATATAATTACAGCTAACACCATGACTATTAACTTAATTAGCCACAAGGCTTTAACAGCAACAGTCAAATGCACAAATAATTACACTTCTAATTCTCTACTCACATTTGCTAAATTTACCTAATGCTGACCTTTTATTTTTGTGAGGTTCATTGAATCCTGACATCGAAATATGTGCGTATTTTTGGTTCAGTCACAAACGGGGGCGTAGTAAGGTACGCAGACTAAGCTAGTATTTATTTATAAATATGGTGTGCTATAATTACTTTAGGTATAACTTAAACGCTGTCACATTTCCAACTGCGATTGTGTAAGTAGCCTAAAATATGTGAAGAAAGAATATTGAACGAGATTTTGCATCTTTTTTTGAGATAAGTTAACATAATGATTTTTAAAATTATAATTTCAACAAGTTTTTTCTTCAAAACTAACACACCCGGTCACCTTTACATGCTATTGGCGGTAGCTTTGTAGTAACTAGCCAGGAAAATGCTTCTCCAACCTTGCCCTTCGCCTATGGCGTTTAATTGTAGGAATCTTTTTCTTGTGCGAAAAAAAGAAGCGCACAAGTCAAGAGGTTAAGAGGAGATCAGCTTGGCTCTTTCGGCTACGTAAAGCCACTTATTTTTATTTATTTATTGTTATAAGCATTAAACAATTAACAATTTGAATGAATACAAAAACTGAACCCTTCAGTGTGTGTGAAAAAGAAGAAACAGTTAAGACAAACATAAAAGCAACGAGAGCGTGGGTTAAAGTCGGCCCTGCTCGACTTTAATATACCCGTTTCTTAATGGAATTAATGTTTAATAGCCTTTCCATATGTTAGTTAACAGAGCATTAACATTAATGTATGTATATTTACACCATGTTAGCAAGCAGCGCATACTGCTCTGAAAAGTATGCTACGTTTTTCATAACCTTTAAAGCTCTGTCTTTTTATTATCCAAGCTCTATTAAAATTTTGAGAGATAATAGCACATATTGAGCTCAATATCTTCAAAATTGTGGGACATGACTATATCGATTCGGCTGCCTCTCTGACTTCATAGCCGGCACATAAAGAGCCCACCTAAAATGCAGTATATTATGTTCTTTTTCTATTTTTTTTGTAACATTTGGTAAATATTTTAAGCAATTACGAAATATAATGCCAGATTTGAAAAATAAACAGCCCCATACCTGCAGTGTAGATTTAGTTGTTGGAGTTTTGATGTAGCATATGGGTAATTTTTAGTTTAAACTTTTTCAATTATTTATATTTGCATGCCAGCAAATGAGCAAGTGAATGAAAACAGTTTAGGGCTACTGGATATTTTGTAGTCGAGGCCATCCGCTGCAGCACTATGACTTTTTTAGATTTCAGAAAACATCATTAAACTTTGTGTAAACTTGTTCATTTCGCATCTGCCCTTTATACCCCTCCACTCTATCACACACAACTTACGGGGTATCTCAAAATAGTTGCCTGGGAAACAAACTATGAAATGCAATTGCTTGGGTTTCAGCAATTATAAATCAGACCTACCTGGGGGTGGGGCCTTATTAAAGGGGCGGGGCCCATCAGACAAAAGCAGTGTTAAAATTTTAATTTAATTCTTTGTTAATGCACAATTCTGCACAGGAAACAAGTAAATTAGCTCAAAAAGCGCGCGCAGGTGGGCGGCAGAAGGCGTTGAAAAACATGAAAACGAAATGAAATCTAAGTTAAAGCTTGGGCGCAACCTGCCCAACTTATTGATGGCTTTGCGATTAACAGAAGGCAGCGCCTTTCAATTAAGTGCAATGCGGCGCCAGAATCAAGGAATCACGCAACTTTCAATTAAATTGACAATCACTGCCCCTGGGTGGAGCGTGCGAGCAAGTCGATGAACTGCAGCAGCAAAAATACAAGAAAGAGTGGAAATTAAGAAAAACATCTCCCTCTAGTGGGTGTTAAGCTGTCAGTTTTATTTGTTTTGGTGGCACGCGTTTTTCTATTTCCGTTTTGCTGTTTACTTTTTTAATATTGCGACGGCAGGCGCGGCAGCATAGACCGCAGGATAGGCAGCCGAGTGGGCCACACTATGGGCACTGTAGCTGCTGGCATAGGGCGCCACATAGGGGGCATAGCCAGCGGTATAGGCCAAGGGAGCAGTATAGGCCAAGGGTGCGGCGGAGTAGGCCAAAGGAGCAGCTGCATTGTAGGCCAACAGACCGGGATGGGCTTGAGCCAAAGCAACGATGGCGCACAAGACAAGAGCCACCTGTAAATAGCAGGACCATTAAAATCTCCATCTAAATTCCATTTAGCCAAACCAAAACTTACGAATTTGAACATGTTGATTTAGTTGAGTTGTGTTTGCCTCGAAGGAAGACTTCTGATTGATATCATTCACACACTCTAAGCACTTTATATACCCCAGCCGGCATGCAGTTGAACTAATTTACAAATCAAAATCCATCCTTGACTTAATATCCCCCAAAATTCCTAACCATGAATAATTGAAACAACTGTCCACACATAGCCCGAAACCAGGGTCGACTAACTTAAAAAACTGTTAAAAAACAAACATATTCGCTTAGCTTAGTCATTTCCCTAGTCCACTTGCACTACCTTCCCGTATATAGACTACTGTCGTCACCAAACCGGCAGCTGCGGATTCGATTATCATAACTTAAGGCGGTGCGTCTTTTTTTTTGTGGTTGGAACGTGCGTACCATTCCAACTACTTGTATTACCCCCACACACTGTCCGCTCACTTCTCGCTCTGTGTGTAGTTTTCAATTGGCAACAACTCGTTTAGCATTTTAAGCAGAGCTGAAGATGCAGATGCAAATATGTATAAATAGATATGGAATTTGCAAATGCTGAAGGACAACAGGGAATCGAACTCTAAGACAAGGTGAAGGTCAATATAGGGTTGTCATTAATTTTAATATGGTGGAATTTTATCTTAGCTTAAAGTTAAGAGCGTGGATTTTCGAAGTGGCAAGATTGCCTGAAACTTTTAACACCTCTAAGAAATATAACTTTCCCAAATCCATTTAGTGTTTGTTCCTTCAAGGCATTTTGTCGAAAGGTTCAGAGAGCGAGTTCCGGCGAGGAGGGATAATAATAATAATACAAAAATAGAGGAAAGTTAACTTCGGCTGTAACTTTTTATACCCTTGCAAAGGGTATTATAATTTTGCCGAGAAGTTTGCAACGCATAGAAATATTCATTTCCGACCCCATAAACTATATATATTCTTGATCAAGGTGACGAGCTGAGTCGATTGAGCTTTGTCCGTCTGTCCGTCTGTCTGTCTGTTTCTACGCGAACTAGTCTCTCAGTTTTAAAGCTATCAAGCTGAAATTTTGCACAGAGTCTTCTTTTTGCTGCACACTACTAATATGTCGGAACCGACCGGATCGGATGACTATATCTCATAGCTCCCATAGGAACAATCGGTCGGAAAACTAGCTTTAGTATGAAAAACTTTTTTCTTTTCAATGGAAACATCTCCAAACGTTGGTTTTATATGTTTTTTTATAATCCTACCAATTTTTATTAAAATCGGACATCTATATGGAATACCTGTCATACAAAAGATAGGTCTGAAAAACAGTCTTAGTTTGAAAAACTTTTTTGTTTTTAATGGTAGCATCCTGCAATTTTGTATTTGTTTGTTTCTCGTGCTTTTACACAAGTCTACAAGTTTATGTCCAAATCGAAGGACTACATCATATAGCTCCCATACGAACGATCGGTCGGAAAATGGGAAAAGGAGTATTTTTTGAAAATATTTAAGCGAGCACTTGCAAGGGTATATAAAAACTTCGGACAGACGAAGTTAGCTTAGCTTTCTAGTTCTAACTAATTTGAACGACATTTCCAGGGAAAACAAAAATGATTTTCTCACTAAGACTACTTTCCCGACTCTACTTTTCTATAACAGCTATACTATATAGAAATTGGTGGAATAATGGGAAAGCATAGCAAACTAAGAAATACAAAGTTTGGAGGCATTTTCTTTGAAAACAAAAAAGCTTTTCTCACTAAAACTAGTGTCTCGACCAATCTTTCCTTTGGCAGCTATAACCTAAAGTCATCCGATTTTGACAAATCCATTAAGAATTGTGTGAAAGCTTATAAAATAAATAGATGCCATTTTTAAAGAGGTTTAAATTGGAAACAAAAAAGTTTTTCTTACTAAGACTATTATTCCAACCTTACTTTTCTATGGCAGCTGTACCATATAGTTGTCCGATTTCAACCAAACTTAGTGAAGACATGGGAAAGCAAAGCAAACTAAGAATTACAGAGTTTCGTGGCGATTTCTTTGAAAACAAAAAAGTTTTTCTCACTAGAACTAGTTTTTCGATTGATTGTTCCTATGACAGCTATATGGTATAGGCATCCGATCCGGCCGGTTCTGACAAATGTTCGGCGTATTTGTACCAAAAGACTTTGTTTGGTAAAGATGGCTTTCAAACTGTCGAAGAAGATAGCATCGAAACAGACGGACGGACAGACGGACACGGTTTAATCGACTCAGCTCGTCGTGCTGATCAGGAATATTTATACTTTATGTGGTCGGAGATGATTAATTTTATGCGTTACAAACATCGAGACAACTGTCTAATAACTAAAAAGAGTGGCGTCATAAACTACACCCTTGAGTCTCCTAATATTCTTAAATTACAGATTTTTGATTTAAAGCGAAAGTGAGGTGAAGTCTGAGCCCCACAATATTCTAACAAAAAGACTCATATTCAAATGCTTAAAGTTTTATGTACACTCTATTTAAAGAGCAGCCAACGTTGTATTTCGTTTAATCAAATAAGAATTTTACGTAAGATTGCGCCTTCATTCTATATTTTTTTTATGAACTCTAACCAATTTCTGAGAATTTGTAATAGCCAACATTTTCTCAACTTATCCAACAAAAGTCATCACAATTTTCATCAAATATGTGTCTCAAACAGCAAAAGTCATTTAATCAGCCCGCCTAAATGTATGCTATGTCAGACTTTCAACATGTTTGCCCTTAATAAATAATTCTGTCAATTTCATGTCTGCAAATGTAGAACGGAAACGGCCAAATTAATATCCGCTTATCATTTTCAAAAACCTTTATCAAAAATACGTTTTAACGCAAAATGCATTTATTTGAAACAATAATAAAACTGTGCACGAAATGTGTGTGTTCACTTTTTGGCAGCATTTGGGGAACATTTGCCTGCCAAACTAATACTACGAACAAATGGATTTGAGTAGTAAAAGAATCAAAGAGGGGGGAAAATGAAACAAACAAAAAATAAACAGAGATGAGGGTTTTTTTTTAGTCCTGGGCACAATCAATGTAGAGTCGTCATCAGCATCATCTTCCTAAAGCTTCTTAACGGTAGTAAGCGGCATAAGGATAGGCGGAGTAAGCGGACGCATAGGGATACGAGTAGGCGGAGTAGGCGGCAGCAACAGGAGCGGTATAAGCGGCAGTGTAGGCGGCCGAGTAGGGAGAAGCAGCCACCAGAGGAGCAGAGTAGGCGCTATAGTAGGGAGAGGCAATCACAGCGGGTTTGGCAGCCACACAGGCCACAATGGCGAACAGGCAGAGAGCGAACTGTGGAAGGAAAAATGAAACACAAATTAGAGAATGCTCGAAATCTTTGGAAACACTTTTTATAAACTTAGATTTTATCACAAATTTTTTATATTTTTTATAAAAAATTTACAAATTTTTCAGTTTTAAGAATATTTTGATTTTTTTTCACAGTAACTGAATAACTTTTAAAATTCGAACTAAGCCATCCTATGGCGCCACTTACGAATTTGAACATTTTGTAGGTGTTTTTTGTTTTGGTTTGGTAGTTAACTGTGAGTTCTCAAGCACTAGACTGATAATTTCTAGGCTCCAGCCACTCAATTTATATGAACCCTAAAACACTTCTACGAAGGTAAGTAACGCGTACTCACTCATACGGCCAATAACCATTCATATTTGTATGCAAGTCAACGATCGAGGGCAGATCGTCTACATATTAATTGACGCCAAGGAGAATCTTCGTGTTTTTATTTTACTTTTGGTTTCATTTTGGCTTGACGCCGAAGCGTGTCCAGCTTACAAATCAATACTGGCCAAGTAACAAGTTTTCTGTGACCCACTCCCCTCCATCCGGGTGCAGAATTTATAAATCATAGCTTCTTACCTGCTCGCCGTTTCATTTGAAGAACATTGAGTCTAGCGTTTAGAACAACCTAACGAACGACATGTACAAAAAATTAGTAAGTTTCAAGTGGCTCACTCAAGATGAGAAAACCAAACACTTGCTCCCACCACCCACACCTGCTGATGATGGGGCCATTTCAGTTGCCACTTCTGCTCCCACTGACTGTTCTCCTGTTGGCTGGGCCGGCTATGGCCGGACAAATTTCGGATGCTGCCGAAGAGATCGATGTGCCACCGGCTCATCGAGCCCAGCCACCACAATCGGCACCTGCTGCTGCTGCTCCGCCATATCCAGCTGCCGGCTCTGCGCTGCCGCCCAATTATCCTTTGTTCTACCAAACTGCGTGGGTGCCATACGGGCGTTACAGCTTAGCCTACCCCAACGGGCATCAGCTTCAGTGAGAGGTGATGCCAAATGCAAAGCCAAAGGCGTCTCCTGTTCTTGTTGAATATTTTTATTATGATTTGTTATTGTTGCATTTTGTTTTTTTTTTGTTTTTATGTTTTGGTGTGTGAAAAATATATATAAATAATGCATTTTTGTAAAATTATTCATTTTGAGGTGTTGAAAACGTTGATGATGCCACTTTTTGTTGTGTCGGCTTAAATGGCCAGCACGTGTTTGGCCTGCTCAAGAGGGTTCTATGTGATGATACCAGTAGTTCAATGACGCAACCTATTTGGCATTTCCGCATTCCAAGAGACTGATCTATTTTTAATCTTTTCTTTGGGTTTGGTAATTCTAATAATTGTTTTTGAAATAAGTAAAACTTGAATCCTCTCTATTTAACAAAAAGACTCGGCTCGAAAAATGTATCTATAGTACATCATCTTCTACAACCATTTTTCTGACAAAGTCTTGACAAAGTAAAGAAGTCGAGAAGTCTTACAAACAGATATTATATTTACCAGGGATGCAAACCGGTTCTGAACCGAACCGGTTTTGAACCGAACCGAACCGCTTATTCCAGCCGGTGAACCGAACCACAAACCGAACCAGCTTCCTTTCAGAATTGCTGAACCGAACCGAAAACCTCAATTAAAAACGGTTCGGTTCGGTTCAGTTCTCTGACGAGTTTTAATACGGGAATTGCTTTCCTCGAGCCAATAATACTTATTAATTTGGGAATTTGACCCGTTTCCTTGAGACAATTTCTATACATTTCGTTCGACTCTCTACATCCTTAGCGATTCCGGATCGATATAACTTTTAAGAATGACTTGACGAAAATTTAAGAACATGTAATCCTGCAAGTCTTCTGCAATTGCCCTTCGATATCTTAATACACCTGCCATCAATCTACATTCTTTCCCCTAGTGGACAAAATTTTCAATTTTCTGTAGTACTTCTTTACCTACCATTCGTCTAGGAACCAATGTACGAATCCTTTAAATCCGAAATAATACATTTTGGACATTCTTCTAAGGATTTTAAAGATATTCAAATGGATTATATGAATTTGCAAAGTGTGCGAAAAGTCACATTACAATAGAAATCATAATATTTCATAATGTGTCTTTGTGAACCACTGAACCGAACCGAAACCGCGGTTCAGTTAGCTCTAAAAACCATGTAATGAACCGAACCGCCGGTTCAGAAACTGTGTGAACCACTAAACCGAACCAGTACTTATATTCGAGTGGTTTGCATCCCTGATATTAACATGTCTCAAATATCCTTTTTATTGTCCAACTGAGCTGAAAATCATTCAAAGGATATGACAAATTATCATTATTTGGATAATTTGTCAGCTCAGTTGGATGATTAAAAGGATATTAAAGACGTATCCAGTCCAAATGGATCTTTGGACATCTTTATACCCTTGCAAAGGGTATTATAATTTTGCCCAGAGGTTTGCAACGCATAGAAATATTCATTTCCGACCTTATAAACTATATATATTCTTAATCAGGGTGACGAGCTGAGTCGATTGAGCTTTGTCCGTCCGTCTGTCTGTTTCTAGGCGAACTAGTCTCTCAGTTTTAAAGCTATCGAGCTGAAATTTTGCACAGAGTCTTCTTTTTGCTGCACACTGCTAATATGTCGGAACCGACCGGATTGGATGACTATATCTCATAGCTCCCATAGGAACAATCGGTCGAAAAACTAGTTTTAGTATGAAAAACTTTTTTCTTTTCAATTGAAACGTCTCCACGTCTTGTAATCGTGGGTTTTCTAAGTTTTTTTATAATTCTACCAAGTTTTATTAAAATCGGACAACTATATGGTATAGCTGCAATTTTGTATTTGTTTCGTCGCTCGTCACCGTGATCAAGAATATATATAGTTTATGGGGTCGGAAATGAATATTTCTATGCGTAGCAAACTTCTGGGCAAAAATATAATACCCTTTGCAAGGGTATAAAAGGATTAATATTCTTAATTTGATAAATTTAAGGAACCTTTTTCAGCTTATTATAATTTGGTTTGTAGAACTATGACTATACTATTCTCTTGAAGAATCTTCAAAGCACATTGCATGTATGATTGTCCAAATCCTTCTCTGAGATATCAGTCTGAAGTACATTTAAGCAGCTTTTCCAAGAATAATAAGAGCAATCGTATAGTTTGTATCACTTGTTTTTATTGCAGTCAAAGTCCATTAGACAGTCCGTAAAGGTAATTTCTGTTGGTGTTACTTTTTTAAAAAACGGTGGCGTAGCCAGCGGTATAGGGATAGCTGGCATAGGGATAAGCGGAGTAGGCAGCAGCTACAGGAGCGGTATAGGCAGCCGTGGCCAGAGGAGCGCTGTAAGCAGCAGCTACAGGAGCGCTGTAAGCAGCAGCCACAGGTGCAGTGTAAGCAGCAGCCACTGGAGCTACAATGGGAGCAGCAGCCACTCCATTGAAATTACGTGCCACATACTGGGAGCTAGTGGCGGTCACCACACCAGCCGGGGCAGCAGCGACCAAGGGGGCAGCGGCTAGCACAGCACCAGGCTTAGCCTCCACCAGACTGCAGACGAGAGCAAGGACAACAACAGCAGACTAGATAAGGAGGAAAAATAAAACATTCATAAATGGCATAAAGAACTAGTGTATCCTTCCATTTAATCCTCTTACCAGTTTGAACATCTTGATTAGTTGGATTTGAGCTACCGAATTGGACTACGACTTCCAAGGTGTTGAACTGCAACTTTTATAGCTCGAAATTGTGTAGTAAACTTGGTTCAATTTTTAATACTGTTCTATCACCTGCATAGGAATGCAAAACGGCCTTTAAACCAGCTGGTCATCAACTGCCTGGCTACGTGCCCAGCTACTGGAGTTGAGGAGGTCTTTGCTCTTGTATGTTGAGCACGTAGCCAAATTGGTGAGCCCATAAAAGCTGCGTTGTGGCATTTGTGATTGATGACCAACCTCCCACACGATATACTCGCACTCGCATGTAGATCACAATAATCCGATTGCATTTGGCTTTGCCGTCGAAGGCCTCGACTCGTTTATGCAATTTGTATCGGCTTTGTTATGGTCTCCGTTCTAGTGAAAGTGTTGCAAACATGCAAAAGAGGGTCAATGCTCCACTAAGTCGCAGCGCGTGTCTGAATTTTGATGTTGCCGTTATCACTAGGAAGAAGTTTCAAGCTGAACTTGTCTTCAATTTGAGTATGAGTACATATCTGTTTATTATTATTAAAGAAGCAACAAGATGCAGAAAACAAAGCACAGACCGACATTTTATTTTTATCAACTGTGACCAGACTTAAAGCGCGCTGATAAACCTTTTATACAGTGCGTTTCACTTGAATAGTGCACTCTTCAATTTCAATATGTTTGCTGCTTATCTTTTTTGGTACAGTACAATTGTTCAGAAATAAGAAATAATAAAAAAACAATGCCCAGTGAAGACACATTTTCCTTTCTGTTGGATTTTAAAACGCTGAAGTCAAAAATCAAGATCACACTAAAGTTTTATGTATGTAATATAATCTTATTCTACGAAGAAAAAATAGTACTGCGATTAGATACCGTAACAGTTTCTGTTTCCAAATTTGCAATCTTTATAGAACTAGAACTTTTCGGCTTCTTGCAGTTATTATCTTAAATCTTTAACTTTTAAAAAACATTCAATTTTCTTTCAATCTAAATATTCATTTAGTTACTATAGTATGAGAAAATATGAAAAATCGGTCCCTCGAGCCGGATATTGTATGGGGGTGAAACAAGCTCGCTGTTTTGTTTCACTTATAATCACATGTTAAAGGGTTTGAACAAAGCACAGGCCAAAATCTTTTGAGGTTGGAGTCTTAAGGTTCAATACAAACGGTTTAGATTATTATCACCTTATATTTGAATGGAATTCTAAGATTAAACTGGTCAAAACTTTTGTCTCGCTTTTCCACAAACTAAATATACTTTTTGTACCTTTGGTACAGAACATGACAGTTCAGAAAAGTGAAAAATTAAATTCAAAATCAATGGGTAAATCCCTTGCTCTTTCCCAGCTCTTCACAGGTTCTTTTAAAGTTTTTTTCCAACATAATCTGATTGTTTTCATTGAGAGTGTGCTATTAAAATGAAACGAAGTGTATATTAACATACTTTTTCCTTGCATATGCACATTATATACTTAGTACTTATATTCCATAAATGATAGTAAAATGCAAATTATTTAGCTGTAAACAGTTTGCCAAGTTCTTTCCCCACGAGCGGTTCTCAATGGGTTGGCTCGTTATTCTTTTGCTAATTTCGATCTTTCGCGGCGGCACTCTGGGCGGCAGTGCGGGCGATGTCTATTTGAGTTGCGATGAGTTCGAACAACATATGTATATGGATGTTAGTGAGGCTTTCTGCACTGTTACGGGTTTGACGGTTACGCACAGCCAAAATGTGGTCGTTAAGAATATTCCGCTTGGCAGTTTGGTGAAATATATGAAATTCTATGACTCTACATTGCTGTATATGCCATTCCATTTGTTTGAGACATTGAATCATCTCAAGACACTGGATGTATCGTATTCCAGTATTTTGGAGTTAACCCGGAATACCTTTAGTGCGGCCAGTAATTTGACCTACTTGAACCTGAGCTATAATAACTTGACATCGGTGCAGACTTCTGTGTTTATAGGAGCCAATGCATTAATGCGTTTGGACTTATCGTATAATAAAATTATCGCCTTGAGTGAGAATGCCTTTTGTGGTCTACAAATCTTGAATAAGCTACAATTAACGGGTAATCGCTTGACTGAGCTACATAAGGATATTTTCAAGGATAATGAATATTTGGAGTCGGTTACCTTGGAGAGTAATTTGCTGACCTATGTCCTACCCGAGGTGTTTAGCCGCATGCGCAGAATCAAGGAGGTAAACCTGTCGAATAATCGTTTGGTACGCATACACCCGGATACGTTTACGGAAGCCGCAAGTCTGGAGAGTCTTATGCTGGCCACCAATCAACTAAAGGACTTTGGTTTGACGGATAAGAGCATAGTGCATCAACTAAATTTGGATTATAATCAACTGACCAACTTAACCATAAATGCCACACGCTTTGTGAGAGCAAACTATAACAACATCAGCTCCTTGTATATGCATCAGTCTCTGCAATTGGAAACTCTAGAGTTGCGCAGCAATCGTTTGCAGAGCATTGCCAATATAACTAATTTAACTGCTCTGCTGCACCTGGACTTGAGCTATAATCCCATAGGACCCTTAAACGTGAGCAGTTTTGATCAGTTGAAGAGATTGCGAAATCTTCATCTACGTGCCAATGGCATTAAACAACTTAAGTTTGGCATGTTTTCAAAGCAAAAGTATTTGGAAATACTTGACTTATCTTTTAATAATTTAACCCTACTTAATTTGGATATATTTGTACCTTATCTGAACAATATGAAACAATTCTTTGTGGATGGGAATTCATTGTCAGAGCTACAGGGGAATCGTAGCTTTGCTCAGGCATTTCCCTTACTACAAAAACTGGGCATTTCACTGAATCGCTTCAATTGTTCTTATCTACATCATCTGCTGATACCACCCTATCTGATGGAGACGGTAACACTGCACTTGGAGCCGGATAATAGCCTGGAAGAGACGTCACATATCAGAGATGTTTCTTGTCTGAGTCAATCAACGTCTTCGGAAAGCAATTCTCAAACAGAGCCAGTGCCGGTTACAGATCAGGCGGCCTTACAAAATCAGCTGGAGCTACTACGCTTGCATGCCCAAAGTCTGGAACTACACTTGCTCTTCATGAAGCTGTTCTTCTTGTCGATTGGTGTTTTGCTATTGATAGGAGCCATTGCTCTGGTCACTCTAAGATATTTGAAAATACGTCGTTCGGGTCGTTATAATCGCAGCAGCATTGTATATCACTCCAATGCCACCATGGAGGCCAATCTGACCTTGTGACATACTCAATTTTATAAAAATTTAGAAATAAGTAATACAAGTAAAATATGTAAAAGAAGTAAAAACTGATTAGAATTTAGTTTGGATTAATTTCTTTGTTTTTTTTTTGTAAAAATAGATTAAAATTATTTTTACATAAAATTGAAACTATATATAAATAATATATAATATATAAATATTTTAGCATTCATTTTTTGTCGAAATTTATTCGGAGACATACCATAGGAGCAAAAATTTGTTTGCAGCATCAAAATTCATACTGTGCATACACTTTCTTTGGTATATAACAGTCGGTCTTGACCAACTATCTCTCTCAGTTTGAAAGCTATCTTCACCAAAATTTGCACATAGCCTTTTAGTGCAAATACGCTGCACATTTGTCAAAACCGGGCAGATCGGATAACTATAGCATATAGCTGTCATAGGACCGATCGGTCGAAAAACTAGTTTTAATGAGAAAAACTTTTTTGTTTTCAAAGGAAACGCCTGCAAATTTTGTATTTCTTAGTTCGGTATGCTTTTCCAGGATTTTACCAATTTTGGCCGAAATCGGACATCTATATGGTAAAGCTGTCATAGAAAAGTAGAGTCAGAAAAGTAGTCTTAGCTAAAAAAAAACTATCAGCACGGGTATAAAAACTTTAGAAAATTAAAGAAAAAGTTAATATTTGATCGATTTTAAGTTATACTGGATCCTCTCACTCTTCTGCACAACATTACTCTGGCTTTTTTGTTTGTCCAAGGCCGTTGACACGCTTCTGAGAACAGGAACTGTGTTGTACCACAAACAGATTGTCTAAAATCTAGAACCAAACAAAGCGTTACTTCCAAGCATAGCCCACAAATGCTTGCAGTCTTAAACCTATTGAATCCAAGGTGTTTGTTTTCTTTGTAGATTGATTGTGAATAACAACATAATAAACTTCAACTAAACTCATCTCAAATTCTTGGTAACTAAAGTTAATTTAAAATTTTAATAATTCATTGGGTATTACAACTCAATTTGAAACCATCAGTTACAGCCCTGATAAGTGAATTCAAAGTCCAATTTCCGGTAATTCATATTTCGCTTTGATAAGTTCTCCCCAGCAGAGACCTTGAACCTTGAGATAAATGTAAATAAAATACAACAAATTGTTTTTACACATTTTCTGTATGTGTATGTGATTTTTTTTTTATTACTTTCAGTCAGATAAAGTCTCTACTTTCGCAGGAACAGGGGAGCGGTATAGGGAGCAGCTACATAGGGCGAGGCGGCGGCCACATAGGGAGAGGTGGCCACATAGGGCGAAGCGGCGGCAATGTAAGGCGAAGCGGCGGCGGCAATGTAAGGTGAAGCAGCGGCCACGTAGGGTGCCGCAAAATTTCCATGATATTCTCGACTATAGACAGCTGCTGCTGGCACAGAATAGGCCAAAGGAGTTGCCACTATGCCAGGCTTACCAGCCACACAGCTCATCAAAGCGGCCAACAAAGCGAAAGCAAAGAACTTGAACATCTTGTCTAGTAGTGGTTACGGTACTTACTGTATGAGGTTAGCCGGGCAACTGTCTGGTTATATACCCTAAAGCTTAGCCTTCAGCCCGAGTGCGTGCTAACCTCGTGCTGATGGTGTGAGGAAAGACTTGGTAAAATTCGTATTTTCATAATTACTTCCAACTGACCAACAAGTAGACACATACTACTTGTACGTGAGTTGCTTGGCCAATTGCCGACCTGATTAGTATATAAACCTTATTACTTGCACTGTTTAGGCATCAGTTTCAAGAAACAATTCTCTACAAGATGTTCAAGTTCTTCGCTCTCCTCGTCCTGGCTCTGGTTGCCTGCGCTTCAGCTAAGCCGGGAATTGTGGCTGCTCCTTTGGCCTACACTGCCGCCTACTCTGCACCTCTGGTCGCGGCTTCTCCCTACACGGCTGCCTACACCGCCGCCTATACTGCTCCTGTGGCTGCTGCCTACTCCGCCTACTCGGCCTATCCTTATGCCGCATATCCCTATGCCTCCGCCTACACTGCTCCACTTTTGCTAAGAAAGTAGGCAATCAGATCAGGCGGCAACATTCTCCAGCAATTGAAACGACTAACGAATAAAAATGAAGACAAATGGCACAAAGGTTGTTTAATTTTAGACTCTTGGCATAATTAGCCAACAGTCCACGCCAACTGCAGCTGCCGTGTACATAGTAGGTGGTCTTTCTTCCTGTCCCAAGACAACACATGTTTTCCGGCGTGCACCAGAATGTCTGTGCCTGCATAAAGACAGACCAAAACGTGCCCTGCGACTTATATTTAGATGTCGTGGGCGCATACATAATCTCCCAGCCATTCACAAACAGAGTGAATTGTTATATAAAAATTGGCCAAATGATTTGTCATTTCATATGCCAAGCCTGAAAGTAGACTTTGCCATTGAGCGAGTTGTTATTAACCCTGAAGTGCTCGAAGGCGGCTGATACTTAGTCTCGGGAGAGGTATTCACGTTTTGTACCCTTTTACCTTTGGAAAAGTGTTGAAAAAAATGTACGAGCGTATCTCATCAACTGAGGCATGAACGTGTGAATGCGGACATTTTACTTGTATCAGAGCAGCAGGGTACAGCTTTGTTCCAGCTTCTTGTGAGCCCCGAAACCCAAATTCTTTTATTTTATTGAGGTAAGAGACGCCTTCTTTTGTCCCTTACAAAAGTTCAGATGCACTGGCAACATGAAGTAAGAGGAATGTAGTAAGTCTTTCCCATAAAAATGCATTTGTACCCCAACATGACAATAGAAAACGTAAAGTGACACATGAAATAAAGTTCCTAGTAGAAAATATTTCTGTCCAGTATATTTCAGGGATGCAAACCACTCGAAAATAAGTACTGGTTCGGTTCAGTGGTTCGCAGAATTTCTGAACCGCCGGTTCGGTTCAGTACATGGTTCTTGGAGCTAACTGAACCGCGGTTTCGGTTCGGTTCAGTGGTTCACAAAGGTACATAAAGAAATATTATAATTTCTGTAAAAATGTGACTATTCGAACACTTTTGAAATTTAATTCTTCTAATCCATTTAAATATCTTTAAAATCTTGAAGAATGTGCATATTATTATGTCGGACTTTCAGAATTCGTCTATAAATTCCTTGAGGAATGCGCTTCGAAAAGAGAGAATGTCAGCTAGAAAAGAATTCGTTCCATGCATCTTACATACCCTATTAATCATATCATACGAAAAAAACTCTGCTGTCTAAGATTGAATTAAGGTAAAAAGGATTGAATTGAAAATATTGTCTACTAGAGGAAAAAGACATATTGATGACAGGAATATTAAGCGATAGGCGGGCCATTGCAGAAGACTTACAGTATTACAAGTTGTAAAATCTGTGTCAAGTCATCCTATGTAGAGGATCGAACGAAATGTACAAAAATTATCTTCGATTCAAATTCCCAAATTAATCAAAAACATTGGGGAAAGCGATTCCAGTTAAAACTCGTGGGAAAGCTGAACCGAACCGAACCGTTTTCTTTTGTGGTTTTCGGTTCGGTTCAGCAATTCTGATAGGAAGCCGGTTCGGCTTGCGGTTCGGTTCACTAGCTTGAATATGCGGTTCGGTTCGGTTCAAAACCGGATCGGTTCAGAACCGGTTTGCATCCCTGGTATATTTACAGAATTTACACAACTAATTTTTCTTCTGAAAATGCACTATTTCATATTAAATACGTTAAGGATAAAATATATCACTTTCAAAAAAATTTTAAAAATGTTCAGGCAATGCTGACCCTTACCTTTCAGGAAATGAATATAAATAAGCCTCAAACACTTCATACACAGTTGGAAAAACCGATATCTGTCGAACTTGTGTGGAGCCGATCCCCAGACCTGCTGCACTTAATGACGGCGACGTGTTAGCTCACTGTGCCATTGCACAGATTTGTAAACGCACAACTAAATGGCAACCTACAACTTTCTGTACGGTGCTTGACTTGACTCTCTGTACTTAAAGCTTATAATATTTGTCTTAATTGAATTCCTACTTTTTAGCTGTGATTCCGGATAAATTTGGGGTTTATACAAAAAACCATTGCATACTTTTCTGCGAAGGATACGCTGTCTGCTTAAGTATTGTTAATATGATATCATTTATGTGATTGTTGTTCGCTCTGCATCAGCTTGTCTTTTCAAAATAAGACCCTTAGTCCAGCCAGCAAGGACTCCGCAAATGTTCTGTAACTTGCAAAAGGATAAGTGTAACGATATAGTTACTAATTCTTTTTTCCCCTATTTTATTAAGAACCTTCCTATAACTCCGCAAGTCAGTCAAAGCGTTTAGATTTTTCTGTCAGTTGGGTGCTGCTATAAATGGAAATCACAATCGTGTTAGAGCCTACTGTAAGCGAAGTCCTTTTTCGATCCCACCTCCCGATCCCATCTTCAGTAGTCTTTGCCCATCGACTTCAATTAAATTAAAACTCAATTGTTTATCTAACAATTTTACACATTTTGCTTTAATATGAAATAAGTGATTTAGATTCGATCTATCTATTTCTCTATCTCCACTTAGAAGGACTAAATCCTATGCTATTGGTTAATTGAAAATTGACAGCAAATCCTAAATTAAACGAAAAATTTCCAAATGGATCCAAAAACACTTTGTGTGAGAAATGTGGCATCTTTTGCTTCTTATGCTTCCTAGAAGTGTTTGACGAACTGGTTGGATGTTGTACAAACTCATAGATTCGGATGCCGAATTTCCTAACATCATGATAAAGTTCATTGCCAGGATGGACTTTAGTTGGCTCTTCATTAAAGTTGAAAGGCAAAGGTTGGCACCAACTTAGCTCCCAGAGCAGGGCAAGCCACAGCATCAGCTATTTTTGAACACACACACACTTAAGCCAGATTTCAAACCAATTTCATTCACTTACATAGAACATTTTATGGTCCCAGCAGCTTAATAACTAATCCGGACAACTAACTCAACACTGCTTTTATAGAATCCGCTACCAGAAATAAACACTTTGTTTTTCGAAAACCAATTTTCTCCTTCATTTATTGTTTGAGGTATTTTCACATACACATCAAGGCGGCTTTATGGCTTTCAATTTTCCTTACCACCAACCCGAACCGTAGTGGGGACGCACAATATGTTGGTGTGATGGGGTCCAAATGGGATGTACCACATGCACTGAAGGCAAACTATGATACGAAGTGGTGGTTAGTATAGGCGTCGCATGATGATGCAACAGACCGGGAGCCGCATAGGCCAGGCTCAGCAGGCAAAGGAGAATGAACTGCAAAGAACAATCAAGGAGGACAGTTGATTGACTTCAAAATGAAACCAAGATGTGTTGGTTGCACCTTACCAACTTGAACATTTTTGAGGGCGTCGATCTTGTGGCAAAGCTGACAGAAGACTTGATGGTTGATGGTTGACTCTGCTGCAAGTGGGGCCTTTTTATACGAGTGGCGGAGGCAAGCCAAGCCAATCTGAACTGACCTTGGAAAAAGAACTTTGAAATTTCAGCGGCTCAAATAACTGACAGAGGGTTGAGTTACACCCGCAAAGATACGCTCTAGATATCAGAGTGGCGGGGGTGGTGGCCAAGGAAGAGGTATTAAAGCTGCGCAATTTTTGAGAGAGTGAGAGAGAGAGCATAAAAATAAACAATAACATCACATTTAATTGATTTATGCGTGGGAGTTTTGTTTTGGACGAAAACGGCGAAAACAAAAGGAAATCGGCACTTGGAAAACTTCGCAACGCGCCTACTCAGTTGGGCTGACCTTGAAAAATAAACAGGAAAAATACCGGAAGTGCGACTTATTTAATTGTTTATTTTGCGGATGAACCAAACATGTAAACAATTGTACAAATCCAGGCAGTAGATTGGAGAGAATAGCTGCTGCCTCCTCAACTGCCTAGCTAGACGCTACACTCAGGGAAAAACAAACTAATTGCATGATTCTTTCTTTTAAATATTGAGCATCGAGTAGTGGGTATCGAGTATGGAGTTCTATGGATTGAGTACTCTGTATAGAGTACTGTTTATTGTGTTATAAATACTGAGTATCGAGTTTTGAGGGCTGAGTATTGAGTATCGAGTGCTTAGTATCGAAAAAACATAGAAAAACTCAGTATCGAATACTTAGTATCCTCTAATGAGTATCGAGTGCTGAGTATCGAGCTCTGAGTATCGAGTATACCTACTGAGCATCGAGTTTCGAGTGCTTGTGCCATGGGTCGAGATTTGTAAGTCAGCGGAGTAAGGATGTCAGTAGTTTTAAGTCTTTATATTCTACCTATAAACCTCTACTCTATCTACCTCTACTAGTCATCGCACGAGCAAAAACAACAAAGCAAAATAAAGGAATTTTTATAATTTGTCTGATATTTCACAATTCTCAACCAAATCTCATTTGCCAGTGGCAATTCTCTGCTCACATTGCCGACCACTGCCCTAAAACAGTAACATTTTGTACTTTTCTTATGATTTTTTCTTTTGTTTCCGAAATGTTTTGGGATGAAATGAATTTTTATTAAATAAAAATAAAAACATAAAACCAAATTTTTGCCAGTGCTTTAATGTGGCATGTGGCGGGAATTTATCTTGTCAGTGCAAACTCACGACCAGGAACCAGTTTTATGTTTGCATTCAAAGTGAGTTAAGAACTTCTTTCATTTTGGCCGCATCAGGAAAATGCCTTTGACCTTGCTTACTATAAAAGCCAGCATCCAGCAGCTAGAGTTAACCAGTTGGCTTGCACTATTCCTAGGATGAAGCTGGTAAGTAGCTCACCACAAAAGAACACACACAAAGTCGGCTACTTCTTCTTTTGCTTCCTTTAGCTAATTTTTACCTGTTTGCTGTTGCTCGGTTTGGCCTTGGGACATGAGGTGTACACCTACTACACCCCCTCCACTTATGGCTTTTATCCCGGCTTGACCTATGCCCGTTCGTCGTCGTCGGCGGCTGTCATACCCCTGGCCTATTCCCGTCTGGTGAACCCCGCTGCTCAATCGTCACATGTGTATCACAGCGTAGAGACTCCCAATTCCTTTCAGCAACAATATCGCTCGGACTACAAGCCCTTGACCTATGAATATCTCTATTAAACTGACTTGTTGTAAATGTAATCTGAATAAAGTTCGTCAGCGCGTCTCTATTGTCCCATAAATCTGTGTATAAAAACAACTTCCCCGTCCAGTGTACTCTACACACCTTAGCCAGTGTCGATTGAACTCCAACACAATAGAATATTGAGTGAACCCAAAACTGGAGGCCCGTCCAAATTTAACCCCATCAAGAGTTAAATGACTCTGTGTGTGAATTTTCTACGCGTGCGGCACGTCACTGGGCAACTGGGAAGCCCCAACAACGGCAATGTGACCAAGCCGGCTGTCCCATGATTCCCATGATTCAACGTGACCTAACGCTGGTCACATGGACCCCCCACTGTGTTTGCAAATTGTAGGAGTACGCAAATGGTCATCTAATCGCAACAAATTAATTAATCCCTTATTGGTTTTTAATACTCTGCAGCAAAATGAGGGAAATGGAGTTGAATGCGTGTTGTGAGAGGTTTGCAACTGTAAGAGACTTAGGCAAAGACTGCAACTGACTCTTGAGTCTATTTAAACCCATTTTATGATATGAGATATGAGCTCTTTGCTAACACAGAGAGCAAGAAGTGGCACGAGCTTTGTTACTGTAGACTTTGTATATTTTGTTTACCATTTTTTAATCGGTTAAATGAATAATCAAGATTTTCTATTCGTATTCTCCTATTAAGTTCACTCCTTTCCCATTTTTTTGGCGTTACTTACACTACTAAATGCCTGTCCAACACTGGTCAAAATGCTTTTTATTCTATGATCACTCAAACATTTTTGTTAGAAACCTTTTATGTAAGTCCAAGCATTACCGAAGAAGGTAAAGCTATATTTATTATCTAACCAGATAACAGAACTTTTACTGGTACTCTGAAGACTGTTAACTTAACATACTGTTAACCCTCTGTTGTTTGAGAAGCGTAAAGTCTTTTAAGTTCTTCTCAACCTCAGAGGACTGACTTCTCATATGTTGTTACTTAAGGCTGTTTGTCAAACTTTTTGATTCTGATTATTTGGTGTAGAAATATTTCCATTGATTGTTTCTAATATTTGTTAAGAATTTTTGTACTAAAGTAATACAGTTATAGAGGACTTGATGTTGTTAGGGTATAGAAGCCGTTGCTGCTCACTCGTGCTTTCATTAGATATGGTTATGAAACCAAATGTAACAATATTCAAAGCAAGTTACAATTTACTGACGTTTAGTAGCTGATCCTGGGCCCGCAGTAGAGTCTGGGGGGCCAGCAGAAGAGTATCAATAACATTTAGTTGGCCTACCCTACTCCTGCACAGCTGCACCTCCTTGGCCAGCTCCTTACTGGTTTTGCCCTAAGCAGCCACTTGCAGTTGAGTTGATAAACAAGTTTTGCTGTCTGCCAGTTCAAGGTTTTCCAATGACCAATTAATGGGAAATCCAAGCTAGCTTATACTAGTCCAAAAAAAGAATCTGGCAAGTGGTCGGTCGGGTGGGAAGGTATAAAAGGGACACAGGCATGCAAAGTAGAGCTCAAAGTGTGTAAGTCGCTGGGAAGGAAGACAGCTTGGTTACAAAACAATGCGCAATTTCAATTGGGTAATGCAAACAACCTCCTCCTCCTCAACTTGACTTAAGGCTCAAAGTATTTCCTATTAGTTAGTAATTCTGCTGGTGGTCACCCTGGTAGGTGTCAAGGCCAAGCCATTGGTCTCGTTTGGCGTAAGCTACCAGCAGCAACAGCCCTACCTGGGACCAGGACCATATTACAACAACTACTATGGAGGACCGGGTCCATATAATGCCGGCTATTATTACGGAGGCGGCAATGCTGGCTCGTCCTTCTACCGATATCCTTATGCGGCTGGCAATCGTTATGGTGCTCTAGATATTGGCATCGGCGCTCTGTCCCTTACCCCATTTCTGCTGTGAGATGGAAATCAATCAGGAAATACGAATAAAGAGCAAATAATAAAATGTGCGTTGCCTGTTTTACTTACGACACACAATGTTAAGCCAGACACGGAGCAACATGTGACCAAGGAAGTACGTGACATTGTTGCGAATTCGTGGGTTGACCCTGAGGTACAGTGAGTTGGTTAGGCAAGCGACTTTCTGGCAATTTCCTGGGCGAGACTTTGTTTTCACAGAGCTTTGTGCCTTCCGTATGGGTATTTAATTATCGATTTGCATAACACAAGGAACGGTAAGTGGGAGAGTCGGTTAATAAGAATATTGATAATTCTGATTAAAACAACATATTCAAAAGCATAACAGCTTATGTAAATGCTTAAATGACCTTTAAGGTATTCGAACCAGCTTTCTTTTGACCAGCTCGAGGACGCATAAGGTATTTTTGTTAAAAAAATTTTACGTTTTTTTAAAGTTATATTTGACACAAAAAGTTCATAGAGTACTTTTAGTGACAAAACCAGGAATGCAAGCCGCTTGTGAACTTATAATCCGAATTGCAAACCAAATCGATGTCCTTTTGAAAACAGTAAACCGAACTGACTATCTAAAAATAAATCGGTTCGGTTCAGCTTAAAGCGCTTATCTTAAAGAAAATTTATTTGTAAATTTGGAATTGGACTTACATGTGACAAAACGCATTTATTTGGCAATGCTAATTGATATGGCCTTATTTTCGTAAACTCAAAGGTAGTTCTAGAAGACATATGTCACTTAATCAACTGGATAAATTTAGTAGTAATTGAACCGAACCAGCCCAAATGCAGTGATGGCTCGCATCTCTGGCTAAAAAACAAACTAACGAGAAAGCTAAGCTAACTTCGTCTGTGCCGAAGATTTTATATACCCTAGCAAATGCTCGCTTAAATATTTTCAAAAAATATAATTTTCCCATTTTCCGACCCATCTTTCGTATGGGATCTATATGATATAGTCATCCGATTTGGCCAAAAATTTGTAAAATTATGTGAAAGCATGTGAAACAAACAAATACAAAATTTCGGAATGCTACCATTAAGAACCAAAAAGTTTTTCTAACTAAGACTGTTTTTCAGACCTATCTTTTGTATGGCAGCTATACCATATAGTTGTCCGATTTTCATAAAACTTGGCAGAGTTATAAAAAAAAGCATAGAAAACCTACGATTACAAAGTTGGGAGACGTTTCCATTAAAAAGAAAATAGTTTTTCCCACTAAAACTAGTTTTCCGACCGATTGTTCCTATGGGAGCTATGAGATATAGTCATCCGATCCAGTCGGTTCCGACATATATGTAGTGTGCAGCAAAAAGAAGACTCTATGCACAATTTCAGCTCGATAGCTTTAAAACTGAGAGACTAGCTCGCTTAAAAACGGACAGACAGACGGACGGACAAAGCTCAATCGACTCAGCTGGTCAGCCTGATCAAGAATATATATACTTTATGGGGTCTGAAATGAATATTTTTATGCGTTGCAAACTTCTTGGGCAACATTTTAATACCCTTTGCTAGGTTATAATAACAACTGCTTATAAATATGCAAAATGTTTCGTCAAAAGATAATCAACGTTATTGAGACAAGAACTGAATAGTCTTTAAATATAAATTCTATCATCAAGAAGTCATTTCAACTAAATAAATATAAGAAGCAGAAGGTAGTTTTTCTGACATAACTTCAAACCTTAGGTCCTGCTTTTTCAATCTCCACTATGTCTTTTCCAATGTTTTCTCCTCCTCATAGAGTTAATATCAGACCGGAAACATTTTAGTTTAAGTTTTAACCTACTCGATGTGGCCCATTAGCTAAAATTCTAATCACTCCTTAGGCCACACACTAATTCCAATCCAATTTCATAAAAATTACTCATACGACACATACACCTAAATCAAATTTTTACAAAACAAAACCTACAGGTTCACCTCTCATTAAAATTAAAAAGAGGCTAACGCTTTATATAAGCTTCCATTGAATCAAAGTTTTAAATTTAATTATAAATCAACCTTGTTCCCAATGTAAAATGGATGAATATTTTTTCTACTCCATTTAAATCTTAGCCGACTTCTTGAAACCGTATCGGCATATTTGAAATTGATAAAAATGTGTTTGGAAAACATATTTTCTACCCTGCTCTTCTCATATTTACCGCTCTGCACTGAAAATGGCGTATCAATTATGATTCCTTGACACTCATCGGGACTGATAAAAGCCAAATCAAATGCTGCCATGTTAGTGCCATTTGTGTATTCTGCATTGTCAAAGTGCTCCTTGGCATTCCCCAGCATTTAAAACTCAAATCGGATATTAATAAACTAGATTGTTCCTCACTTTTGTATCTCTGAATGTTTATCTTGTTTTAAATTTTCTAGTATTTTTTTCATATATTTCCCTCGCTTCATTGTTTTCCTTTTAATTTTAGCATCATCTTTCAGCACTAGCGAAAGCCTAATAAATAAATAAAAACCATCAAACAAATTGTTCTGAAAAACTTCCCAGCCTAAAGTCCCTTGTCAACTCAAATGTCTACAACTAATACAGGAGCCAATTCACATGTTGAAAACTTTCTGTTTCACCCGCCACAAAATGAAGCAGGCAAAAGGAAACGACGCCTTTGGTATGACGTGCAAACATCACGTTCCCAATCATGATGCACAAAGAAAAACTAAAAAGTGCAGCAAGCGCCAACAAGGGTTTTCATTTTCCTTTTGGGTTAAAATGGGGAGGGGGAAAGGCAAAAGTCACGTTGAATGGAAAAGCCCAAGGGAAAAGCAACAGGTGAAAGCAGGTAAAAGTTGGCCTAGCGCACAGCTTTGCTGAAGTGAACAGTTAAACAGCTGCTGCGACACTAAATCCGAACTGAATGAAGCGACTCGTCGCCCTCGAAGGAGGCTTCGTGCGTAGCCCGAAAGGTCCTCGTATCGGGGCGAAGGTTAAACTGGCGAAGCTGAAGCTTTCGCGACATTGACAACAGGTATAAAAGGAGCTACCCAACTGCCTGCCTCTAACAGTCTTGTACCAGCTACCGCGCTCTAACCAACAAGTAACTAACCAAGCATCCCCAGAAAATGGATAACCTAACGCCTAACAATGGCTCCAAGACACATTCGAGTGGCAGTTCGGCCACCAGTTCCTCCATGGATCTGGGTGGTGGCAAACCGCGCGGTCAAAAACTATCCAGATCGCGTAGTTTACTCCAATTGCTGAGCAAGCATTTGGGTCGCCATTTCCAGCATCATCATCATCACAATGATACGGTGTACAGCAGCCAGGACGATATACGTAGCAGCTCGACGGACTCCTTCAGTTTGACCAATGCGGGCTCCAGTTTGGACTTGGAGCACAACTCTCGCACATCATCGGCCTATTCCCGCTATTCTCCGGGCATGGATTACTATGAGAATAATGCGCACATTTATGTGGAGGCCGTATACCGTCGGAGTAGTGCCATGGAGCAGCCAAATTACGATGAGGACAGCAGCAGCAGTGGCAGTGGAAGCGGCAGTGGCAGTGGCAGCAGTGTGGAGGAGGAGGACGAGCCTGAAAATAAACCACGCTCATCCAGCGCCAAAACGGGTGCCCACTTGAGTCGCATATCCATTTCCTCCTCGGTCAGTCGCATGTTCCATCATATCTCCCACTCGGCGGCCACCACTTCGCTACGCTCACTCTCCTGCAGCAGCACTCCGCTGAGACAGATGACCAAGAAATCCCTGACGCTGCACAATAGCAACAGCAACAGCAGCAGCAACAGCAGTCACTCCAGCTCCAATTCCTCCTCAGCCGCATCAGCTTCATCCTCCTCAAAGAAATCGAAGAAACAGCCGCAGCAGCAGAAGAGCATTCTGAGACCGCCAGTGCAGTATGTGAACATGAAGGGCATGTCGGGTCTATACTCCCGTGTGCCCAGCTACGCGGTCTGCTGTCCCTACACCGTACAGCATATGTACTAAGGCACTTGGAATGAAGTCAGTGAGTGGCCTAGGGAGTGATTAGAATTTTAGCCAAAAGTGATGTCTGAGTAGTGCCTACAAAATACCAAAATTAGAAGGGAGTAGCAGAGTTTGAATGCAGCGAAACATATTTTATAAATGTGTCTAATGTAAATGTACCTTAAACAGAACTCTATATATATATACAATATATAACTAGATAAACTTACATATATGAATGTGCTTCTTAGGCTGAAACGGCACATTCAATTACTTAAAATTGATTGTGCTCTTCAAGCCTAAACCTAACCAAAAATCCAATTTAATTGGTACAACCAAATTTTAGTAACCCCTTCCCCCCACATATCTTAACACTTAAATTTTTGTCTGAATTTTTCAATTTGATTTCCTTCTCTAACAAAAACACTTACGAATTTATACGACTTAAAAAACATTTATTTCAATATCTTTAGCAAAAATGTTTAGCCTTTAAGTAACAGAAAAAACTATATATTTTTAGATCTAAAAAACAAAACGAAAAAAAAAACACTTAAACTATTCATGAAGTTTAGCTGTCAATAAAGAAAATACCACAAAATCTTAACCACAAATGTCTTTCATTTTGAACTTGTAACGTTTTAGCTTCGAAAGCTTTTGATAAAGCTTCGCCCACAGCGAAGCTTAACTGTTCTCAGAGAACAGTGGAGAAGAAAAACGATGCCAGTGTGCCAGCGACACCAACGATGATGTAGGCAAAGACCTCAAAATCAACTTGGTGAAGGACTCGACCTTATAGTTTTGGCATACATGCATGTAGAGGTATCATGTCTGTGACGTTAATCGCCCCAATGCGGCGCGCAAAATGACACTTGGTCCAGCTGGGACCCCAACACCCACAACTACAACAAATGTGAAGTACAAACATGTATATATTGGAAATATTTACAAACAACTATTAAGCTACTCATCAATTTCGGCCCAAACACTTTTCTACTCCTAATAGTTGCCCATTTTCTGTGACGCAATTTGTCTGATGTTTTTCGAGGCTTTTTTCCATTTGTTTTGTTTCACCAGAAACTGCGTGTCATTGAAATTTATCAATGAAAAAAAAAAAACAAAACAAACAAACATAGAAAAGGGTCAACTTCCTACTGCGATGCGTAGAAAAGACTACTCAGTCTGCTAAAGAAAACATGCAGAACTGAAGTTGTTGTTTACCACATAAGACATTTAATAATTTAAATGACCAGAGTTAGGGGTAGAAATATGTCGTCTACCCTTACTGTTGGATTCCATGAAATATGCTGAAATTAGAGCAAATCTTTTAAAAAGAAGGTTTTGAGTGCTTGCTGTTCCTGTTTAGCTATAGTTTTAGTTATTGAAAATGAGCTTCTGTCCATTTTCACACTCATTCAATAGTTTGAAATGTGATTGTATCTATCGATAACCATCAGAGTTGCCACCAATTCTACAACCTTAAAATAATAACAATTTCAAAGTTGGGCACTTTAAGTTTGCTCAGTTTTATACTAAAGGGCTTATAAATAGTATTTATTTTAAAATATATTTTTAAATATGTCATTTTATAATTCATATTCTTAGGGAAACAACTAATTTGGAGCCATCGTTGATATCGATAAGAAACAAATTTCAGTACTGTTTCAACCAGTGCAGCTCGGTTTATAGCCCGTTTATACCAAACATTCAACAGCGTTTATAATATCCAACGGAATTTGGTATTTTTATAAAACTAACACTCAATTGTGTATCGATAGTCAAGGCTATAGAATTGTCATCACTAATAATGAAAGGGTTTTGCTTAAAATATGGAATGGGCGCCATTTTTTGAAATTAAATTGTGTATTCATCGTTTGAAATACGACAATGCATTTGCCCAGTGGATTTGCTGTAACTTTATATGTCTTGTCTCTTTTTTATAAGCAGTTTCATGAGATCGCGATTTTTCTCTTGGTCAATAATTATCAACTCTGTGCAATTACTTAGTATGTCAGACAATTTTTATGTTAGAATACAGATTAATCCAAGGGCAAATATTGTCTTTCAGATTCCCTTTCATTGCCATATCATTATTTGAGATGCCATTTGTTGTAAATAAGATTGCAGAAAATGAAAATTACTGAAGATTCAGCTTGCTTTCGAAATAGGCCCAACAGATTCTATAATAAATTATAAATACTTAGATTTTTTACTATGCTTAGAAATTTTTGTAAAAGATGCAGAGATGCTGAGATACTAAGGAGAATCAATCAGTAGGCCTATTTCTTGCTTAGTGCCCTTTAAAGTATGCTACATAATATGAAAATAATAATTTTAGTTAGGTATTTATTTTTTTATGTCTTAACTCACCATTTTGTTGTATACTCATAACTTAAACAACAATCTGGGTGAACTTCCAGTGCGATTATCCAAAACTGACAAGAAAGAGCTTCGATCTAAAAAATAATTACTTTGGGAAATAAAGTTTGCATACTTTGAAGGGCATTAATCACGAATAATTTGGTGTGTATAAGCTTAGCAAGTGTTACGGAGTACCTACATATTACCTTTTTCCAAAAAGTAATGGAAAAAATCATAATCTCACTAATCTACTAATTAATCAACTACGTTATGCTGGTTGATTGGTGGTGGATACCTGGAGTTTTTCCTTAACAGATGGAATAATTTTCAATGCTTCAAGTTAGTCCGACTATTTTTATTCTTACTAGGAAATTTTTGGAATAGTTTTAAAGCTAAGAAGTATTATAGATACTTGATGATTAATATCAAAAAAAGCCTAGACCTGCGGAGAATTTCCCGAAAAAAGGTTCGGGTTAGAAGATATGTTTGAAAATTAATTAAAAGTGGATTATCATTTTGCCCATAAGATGCAAAGCATAGAAGAGATCATTTCCGACCACATAAAATACATACATTCTTAATCAGCCTGACGAGCTGAGTCAATTTCGAGCTAGGTCCCTCAGTCTGTCGGTCTGTCTGTTCCTTCGCAGTCTAGTCTCTTAGTTTTGAAGCTATAGGGCTAACATTTTGCACCGACTCTGCTTTTGACTGCACACTGCTCATACGTCAGAACGGTCTGGATTGGATGACTATCCCTCCCTCCCTCTGCAATAAAAATAGTTAAAAAACTTCTACTTGTTGCAAAATTTTGATCTCAAACTTAAAGCTCACAATTACATAATGTCTATAATGTCTATAATCTCTGAGGTTCTGGGTTATTTTACTTATATATATAGAGTATAAGATCTGTGTTTTGCATGATCTTTGGTTATATCTTAGTATGCTTACGGTATACATTCTGCCTTGATTATACAAACTTTTCAGTAATGTTATTTCAGAAAAACAACAGAAATACAGCATAAAAACCACAAAGCTTTAGAATTTCTAAAACTTTAATTTAATTTCCTGATTTTCTCAATCCAAGTTCATTGACTTTTATGAGCCCGACCAACACAATAACAAGCTCAGCCATTAATCTGTTTTTAACAATTTGATATAGTCAAAATGAGTTAATGTGTCGCCCAAATTGATTTGACACGGCGCTTAGCAAGTCAACACCATTTACTGGACCCTCAAACTGAACGAATAATGAAAAAAAAACAAAAACAAAATCAACGCCTCGCCCTCTGACGTCAGAGACCAATGATAGCAATTGCGCCTCTAATTAAAAGCTAAAACATTGGATAGAAGGCAAAGGAAGAGAGAGAGCAATCAGCTCTCACACCTCGCGATGTGCCAACACAAAAGGACTTCATTAAGCCGCCTTGGTTTAGCAGTAGCATAAAATTGCCAGTCGTGGGCTTGTTTTTATTTATAGCACATTAAAATCAATTTTAGGCCTAATTAAATTATACAAAACACAAGAGGAAGAGTGTGAGGATTAAGAAAAACAAAAAAAAGCCTTAATCTATTTTTGACATCCGCTTAATAGCGGATTATGAGGAAAATTAAAAAACCGCCAAGACAAAAAGTTACTCAAGTGTGAGAAATTAGGAAAAAAGTTGTTCTTTGTATTAAAATATGGGGTCTATCATAGACTCTTAAGGGTATTCACAAGCTCAGTCTTTAGTCTTAAATTTAAGACAAAACATAAGCAAATCCCCCCAAGTTTATGTTAAGTATTCTCTAAGAGAGAGAAGATTGCTTACGTTGGTCCTTCGAGCCTGATAATTGATGATAACTGAATTGCCAGTTCGAAATCAATTGGCAAAGGATCGGAATACAATAGTGTATCTATGTTTGAAAGCAACAAATTCGCTTGGGTTGACATTAAAAAATCCGGCTCGAAGGACCAATGTTTGATTAGCGGTCGACTACCTCTCACTACGCGCTGAAGGTTTGTTTATGACTTCCTTTGTGAACATTTGCCGCCAGCTCGACCTCAAATGGTGACCTTAACTTCTCAAATCCTTACTGTTGACTGTGGCGTCTCATTCTTACACGAAAATTCTCTTCAGACCAGCCTATATTTAGGCCTAATAGCTTAAAAAAAATACCTTTTAAAGTCTGGTGTATTTCATTTCGCTAGGTAAACGACCTCAAGCAAACAATATTCTCTAAAGACGAGCCTATAATAGGGCCCGCTGATACCCATTGAAAAGGAATCAAGAGTGTCGTGAGGTAAACGACCTGAGGCAAACAATTTGAATACTTTTAAAGTCTTAGTAAAACATTTCATATGTTTTGTACTCTTCCTTGAAGTGTGTTCTCTCGTCTGAGTTCATAAATTAATGAAAATGCCATTGTCCTATTTGGCCACTTAAAACTGTCAGCAAAAGTATATTTTTAGAGAAGCCATCAAGAAATTAAGGACCTAAGGGCCAGCAAAAGGTTTATTTTTAAAGGACACCCAGGAAAAAGGAAGCAGAAGCAGAATCAAGAGACAAAGCAAATGAAGATATGTCTGGCTGATTAATAATTGATTATGTGGCCGTTTCTGATTGGGGGGTTTGATTGAGAAACGACTGAGGTTAGCAAAACAATTAAATAGTTCAAAAGCGGGAAACTCTGGAGGACCATCGACACCACCTGGCGGCCAGAAGCGAAAGCTACAAAACAAATCAAACAAGTAAACAAAAACATTTCGTCCTGTTTGCATTATAACCCCTGCCCCGAGAGGCAGACAGACAGCCGGAGAGAGAGAGAACGCCCCAGAGAGAGCCTTTGCAGACCGTGTCTGTGCAGAGCCCGGCCGAGTCTATAAAAGCAAGCGGCTTTCCATTTGCCGACTCAAACGCCAAAGGACAACGTGCCAAGTCGGGTCCACGAAGCCGACAATCGGCTCCAGTTTTCACCGGTAACAACATGGGTACGCCTCACGTCTGCTTTGCGGATGATTTGCCGCCCAAGACACGTAAATCCAAGTCCAAATCCGCCAGCAATGGCAGCTTGAACAACAACAACAACAATAACAACAGCTTCAGCTCCAGCAAACTGGAGGTCAGCTCCAACGGTTCACCCGGCAGCAGTTTAAGTGTTTCGCCAGTGCCACCACGCTTTGAGCGTAATCTGGGCTTCTTTCAGCAGCTAAGCCGACGCTTCGGCTTAAGGTCATCGGATGACCTAGTTCAGGCAGATGACGTTATTGTTGCCGCTGCAGCTGCACAGGAGGACGATGCTCACAGTTCATCGACCGACTCCTGCTCATCAACGGGGCGTGGCCTGATGCATCAGCGACTGGAAGTGATGTCCTGTGCCTCGAGTGAGACCAGCAGCACTGTCGATATCGAGGAGCGCGAAATGGAGGGCGGCGGGCCGGTGAAGCGCAAGCCCAACATAAGCCGGGCCAGTTTTTCACGTTTGCAACGTCGTTCCACATCCTCACTGCGGCGCGCCTTTGAGAGTCTCTCGCTGACCTCACGCTCGTTATCCTGCAGCGGACCTTCACCCCCGCTGACGACTACCACTGCCACTGCTGCTGCTGCCGCTGCAATGCCACTGAAGTCGGCTCTGAAATCGGCTTCGAATGTGGAGCTAAACAGACATCAGCAGCCTCAGCAGCTGCATAAACCATCGACGTCATCATCAAAGAGCAAGGCAAAACCAAAACCGCCGCCGCAACGCATCTTGCGTCAGCCCGTCTCCTATACATATCTGAAGGGCATGTCTGGTCTGCCCACCCAAAGGGTGCCACGCAGTTCGGTGTGCTGTCAATATGCCAGACGTTAGTAAGGTAATAAACCCAATGTTTACAGTCTTCCCCCTACCCTTCCCCAACCACCCCAAAAAAAAAACAAACAAATATATAAATAATAATTTATTTCAAAATCTGTGATAAAACAAAATAAGGAAACCATTTTGTTAGCCTCCTTCCCTGCTCCATATCCCAAAACTAAAGCCAAATATTTCGGTTCCAAAATAACAATTTTTCACCCTTGAAATATATTAAATATAGTAATGAAAAATTTTATAAGATTTAACAGAATATAAACTTTTGCACTTAAAAACTTGAACAAGTAGAATTTTTGTAGTAAAAAGCTTTCATTTTTTACTTCATATAACACAACACATAACAAAAGACTGTAAGATTAAGAATACCAAAATTTGCATATAATTTTTTGTTTATTCAACAATTTGTGCCTTTTAACAAAAGTCGAGAAAAACAAAAAAACCAAACTGAATCAAGAAAAATAATTAATTAATAAAAGTTAAAGAATCTGTTCCATACCAAAAAAAAAACAAATTACGATTTAAGTTCATAGGGGTAAACCGGAAAATGATTTTGATACATAACTTTTCATTTTATAATTTTTTAACACACTTTCACTTCGCTAAGGAGTTGTTGTGCAGCGGGTAGTGTGTGGCACATGCTGTTCAAGAGAACGGAACAGGCGGTCACCTTCATCAGCTATGGGTGGCAGCTAGCCATGGAAACGATTATCAAACTTGGCCGCTCGGTTTCGGCGTTAAGATGTCGGTTCCCTTCTCTTGGGCGAAAAATGGAAGCACACCAGCCATGAGATTGAGAGAAGCTCCGCCTTGCTTCTTTGAGCCTTATATATATATATATATTCCGAACTGGATCAAGAATTTTCGATAACAACTGTAGGAAAGGCATTAAAATTCAAATCGAAGATCAATATTTTCTGATCCAGTTCGTGAATTTTTCCCGTATATCTTGGTTTGCTGTCTCTGTTCAGTTATTATTTCTCAAACACCTAACCTTTAAAATCTAAAAGCACAATGATCTTAGCTCGATTTCAATCAGGCTGGTTCCAGTTTTCAAATTTAATGGATTAGGATTTTAAAAATGTTCTGTTTTCTAAGAAGCGGATGTGAAACAGAAGTATAAATCGTATACGTACTTGATAATCACAATTTCATAGATCATAAAGAATTACACTTAGTGGCGCCTGTAATAACTGCGGGGATCTTATGATCACACATACACAAGGGCTTCAGTCAATTTGGTGTAGGATAGAAGAGCAAACTCTTGCGCTGCCTTGAAATTCCCAAACAGTTATAGCAGTTGTCGATTTGAAGAAGATTTAAGCGGGCGGTTAATGAAACAGCTGTGCAGTCGATCAGCCACTTTTATGGTGGGTATGTGTCTGATTTTTAAAGAAATTCAAATTTTAATGGTTTTAAAAACAAAATATGTTGCTCGTATAGTAAAGTATTCAGGCTTTTTCAAATATCTTTACATTAAAAACACTTCAAATACGTTTATATTTTGAAATGATCAAGCATTTAACCGAACCAGTTCGATTGACATTTTCAGTTGACCAAACTTAAAAGTGATAAAAATCAACAGTATTTCGCAAAACAAATATACGTTGACCTTATGGAAAAGGGAATTTAGGTACTGCCACTTCACTCTTTTGTATGAAAATAGTTAAAGACTTGCCATTATAAAGTAGTTTCACGACCCCTTCCCATTAGTTTAAAACTTAGGATTTACGATATTTGCTTTTCATGATTTCAAAACCAAAACAGTATCAGAAAGTATCCGAAAACATTTATCGGTTTATCCCAAATCAAAAATTTCCTTTATAAATCTTAAATGGGATCAATCAACAAACATTTTTGTCAGGAATTAATCTATGTTCCACTACAAACATTTGTATTATCTAAAATTTAATTATATATATGTTAAATGTAATTCAATTATCAATATTTCATTAGGATTTTTTGCCAACTAATCAAAATTAAGTACTATTCATTTGGCATACAGTGAAACCCAGCAAGCACTCCACTAATGTAGGCTTCAGATATACATACATATATATATATACTTAGTACATACGTAGTTTATATATAACCAAAACTTAACAGATAACAGAAACTGATTTAAAGTATTATACAATCCAAGGCCTAAACTACAAGTATATATACAATACAATAATAATAAAAAAAAATCCACATACACATTCATACATATAAATATATATGAAATCGTAAGCAAAAGCAATAAAGTTGAAAAATTATACAAGAAAAATTATTAAAAGAATAATAACTATTTACCAAAAACAAGCAGCAGCAGCAACACATCATATGAAAACCAATTATAATCATCAGAGCAAGTTCAATAATAATAAAAAAGGAAATAATTTACACCAATGAAATTCTTGTTTTTATTCACTCAAATAAAAAACTTAAACTATTAACCTAGAAAAGTCCAAGCAAATTACATAAATCAAGGATACATTTAGGATTAATGGGATAACTGCAATTACGCGAGAGGCCATTGAACAGAAATGTCTGGACTTAACGCACGGGTAGCTAGCTGCCTGCCTGAGAGTACCCGTATTCTGATTGAGAACTGTCCAAAATAAAAGTAGGTCAACGATTAAATTGCCATCAACTTGTTAGCCATTGTATGTATGGTTGCCAAGATGTGTAGGGAATTGTGTGCACTGACAACAAAATTGGAAGAGTTCTAGAAGTAAGTTAAGAGTACTGAGTAGCTATGACTTAATCTAAAATGGTAAATCAAAGCTCCACGAGAAGTACGAAGAAGAACAAAAAATTTAGTAGGACAGCTTGATTTTGATATGAAAAAAGGACATTAATAGATTTTATAGACTGAGTCACTGGTGAATGATCTCCTCTGATTTAGAAATCAAAATATAGTGCTCAAAACCAGTTCCAAGGTATAAAATACCCCAAAAGTACATAAGCCGCTTTTAATCGTATAATCTGAACTTCCGAAACACTTTGTTATTTAAGATTCTTCAATTCCTGCAGTCCAGCGCAAGCTAAAATTTGTCATCCGGCTCGAAGGACCAAATGATGCAGTAGGATGCAGTTCGCTTTGTTGCTTTATTGAGATATCTGAAGAGGCCAAGCTTCCAAGAGTTCCAAGAACAGACTTAAATAAGAATTTCGAATACTAAGAGGGCTGATTTAGAAGTTTTTGACTAAATAAAGAGAGAAAAAAATGACTCTGGTCGAAATTTGTCATCCGACTCGAATGACCAAATGATGTGTCAGCTCGCTTTGTTGCTGGTTATTGAATAACTAAGGACCGGCAATTCTAATAGTTGCAGTATCACCTAGAATACGGCGAGGGCTGTTTAAAAACTATCTTACTAGATAAAAGGAAAAAAATTTAATTAAAATAATTATTTTTGGGGAAAGGTGCAACCCTTAAAAGGTGAAGTATAGAAAATACACACTCTGTCCTTTTTCTTGTTAAAACGATGTAAAATTGGGTAAAAAAAAAAATTTGGGTGAAAAACCAATCAGAAAATTCAAATATTGTGCCGAAATCAGCTATAAAACAACTGGAAGTAAGTCTCCACTACTTTTAAAACCAAATAATTGAAACTATCAAAAATTTCGCCCAGTGCATATGGTAATTTTTCGCCCATTTCAAATTTATAATCAATGTCTCAGCCATAGCAACATACACGCATTTGATTAATATTGGTTCCGTTTGAATTGGCAAACAATAAATATCAAATAACCAATAAAAACTGAATACTGAGAATTCTGGCTCAGCCACAGATTGACAGTTTGATTTGACAATTGATTGATTTACATGTGACACATTTTGAAATTAATGTATCGGGTTTTTCCGCCACATAAAAACCAAAACCCATAAACAAACACTCAAATTAAGTAACAAATTAGGCAAATTAGCAGCGAATTATTATTGGCCCTAGGGGAGGCACTTGGGCTGCTGGCGCTGGCACTTTAATAACCAATAACTGGCCCCAACTACGCGTGGCAACAGTCACGCACCAATGCAGCAAAATGCCTTCTGTTCAGCAAGTTGATTTTTTGTGTCAGGACAAAGCACACACACACACACATGACCACGCGACGTGACCGAAAACTTGATGAAAAATGTCAGAATCGAAATATTTCTCGCCCAGAGCAACCAAGAAAGTGCCAATTTGTGCGTGTGGATGGCTAAAAATATCCTTTGACCTAATTCTGGGTGACAGGCAACAAATATGAAGACATTTGGCACTAAAGAGACAACGAGGCGTATGTGCGATTTTGGCAACGACTGTGGGTTGCTAGTGGAGGAGAGCTATTTTTAAAACTTTATTAAAAACTTAATTAAAAATTTGTCGCTTCTATTATAAGAGACGCCCATCAAAAACATCAGCTTATTAATAATGGAATAGCTCATTTTATTTCAACTTTACCTTATTATTCTCCATTTATGGCCCCCTAAGGTATGTCTGGATTTCATGCGGGGCTTGGCACGGTTTTTGGTTCTGCGGTTACCAGCGTTTCATCTTCCAACAGGTTACGCCGCATTAACGCACAAGGCAGTTAAGTAGCTGGGTGGGTCTCCCCTCACTACAGCTCAACCAGCTGTGTGGAAAATCTTTATTAGGTAAAGCATGTTAATTTATTGCACGCGCTGATTGTGGGGAGAGTGTTGAAAAGGCAAATGGAAATGGAAGAAATCAACAACTGGTTGGCTTTGTTTCCTTGACTAAAATTTTAAATCAAGTATACGCACCCTGTGCAGACTGTACAAGCTGTAAAGAAAAGTGTTTAGCGGAATATGTTGTAAGAAATGCGCAACAATTTGTGTGCTAAGACGTAAACACAATGAACATAACTTGTAAATAACCGTGAACACATATATTCAAGCAGGTCTGCACACTTCAAAGACAGAAACAAAATTAGACAAAAATTGTATTCATTCCGTTAGAAATGAGGTCCATTTGTAGCTTAGAAACTTCAGCTGATCACTCAAACTGACATTAGTAAAGCTTACCAAAAGAACTGATAATTACCTTCAGATTGTTTTGCTGATAAACTAAATACAAGCCATAGAAATATCTATTATAATACATATATCATACTCTGTACCTTCCAAAGTCTGTATATCACTGTTGCAGCCTTACACCTTAACTATAGTCCAACCGATCGCATCGGAAAATCGTTAAATTACTAAATTTGTCCAGAAGATACGAACCATCTATGGGAGATATGAGTTTTTCCAAATCCCTGGGGCTAGTATAGAGTCGATATAGTCAAGTCCATCTCTTCGTCTGTCGGTCTGTCTACCAATATGGACAACAGGAGAGTGAAGCTCCTCCCAGACAAGGCCTTGCTGTTTTTGGTGCTTATTTAGAATGCTGTTCTAAGACTAAGCCATTTTCCATCGACCTGGTAGAAAGAAATATGATATACAAACCTATATAATCCCGGCTAAGACTCATCTGAGCAAAATTAGTTCGTATGACGTACTACCGAAGTCGACTGGTATCTAAGAATCAGGGACATCGAGAAGGACCTTTCCTATGGTTAAAGATGCAATCACCACCAGTTGCCTGACGAGTATCTAACTTAAAAGACGGAGAGTCCGAGGTATCCTTAAACGGAAAAGACTAAAGATAGTTTCACCAGTGCCTTTGGCAGAACATCATATCCACCAACCTATCTCCATTCATAGCTCTATCCACCATAAAGGAATTACCTTTAAATACTAAACTTGCGAGCTCTCATCGAGTGATTCCCTCAATATAGAAATAATAGTTCATCGCACCCCTCAGACCTGTTTAGGCAACTAATGATGTTCTTATGAAAAAGTTTCTCCCTGCTGTTAATCAATTACGGCCGCAACTCATACTCATCTCCATACAGACATTACAACAGTGGCAAAATAATTATTCTACACGCACACACTTGACACCCAATCACAATTTAGTCGTGGGAAAAAATCATAAAAAGGGGCCTTCGTCAACTTAAGCTGTCTTTTTGCTTGCCTTCCCCCCCTCCAAAAAAATAAATCACTTATGTATGTACGAGAATGTAGTGTATGCTGCAGGAGCCGGGACTTTTAATATCTCTTGACTTCCATGTCAATATTTACTTTTATGTTGTTTACCTTCGCCACCATGCCGCCGTTTCATCATCATCATCTTTTTTTTGGTATTTTTATTGCTCATTTTTCGCTGGCTCGCCTGCTCTGTCTCCGCTCTGTTATCTCCGTTTGTTGCTTCTAATGGCACTCCTCGGCTTGTAATTTCATTTTATTTTTCAGAAATATTATTTCGCATTCTTGCAGCCAAGAAACACAGCAGCAGGGGAAATTAATGAAAAATTGGTCGTGTAGCTATTTATAGAACTCGAAACTTAAGAATCAAATCTCTGCTTATTAGGCAAAAAATTGAAAACACTTAGCAGGCAAATGGACCAAAACGTGACAGGCTCAAGCTAATTTATACTATGACCCAAATATCAGACAACTGCCATGCGAGAGCTTGATAGATTGTTCAAGTGTGTGTGTGTGAGTGTGTGAGGGGGCCGCCTTTGTGGAGTGTCCTCTTAAACAGCTCGTGTGGCTGATGTTCATTAAACATGCATGTTGTATACGGTAATTGAAGTCAATACGTAAACAAGAAGCTGGCCCCAGAAAGTAGGCACTTGTTATGTGAAGTTTGAGTAAGGAAAGAGAAGAGGGCTTACACTGAGGAAAAATATCTTCAAAAGGGACATATTTAGAGATTAGCTATACTAAACTGAGTTCGTACAACAAACTTTATCAAAGCCTCAGACACTTAATATTTAGTCTTCAATGTGGTTCATAATCCTCAAGCAAATGTTCCTGTTGGTTTTGTTTTCAAAGATTTCTTGAATTTTTCAACTGTTAATAACAAAACAAGTAAGAAAGTCGGTCAAGCTTTAAGGTTCATCAGATCTTTACCAATCGATAAATTACCTTGATAATAAATGTTCTTAAGGTACGAACCTTCTTTCAAAAATGTATAATAAACTTGCTCTGCCTGCAAGTATAAGAAGGTTTTATGCCATACATGTCAATTCCTATCTCCTACCAATTCTAAGATTGGTTTGCTTCATTTTTATCTGTCTTTTATGTGTGCTGAGCTAGGTGAAAATGTGAGTGTTGCAGTCAGGTCATTCCCATTACCATGAAAATGGTAACACTGCCTTTTCCATTAAACCTTTAGATATTTTCAAATCTCTCGGGCATCCAACATCTCTGTTGCCGATAAGCCAAGCCACATTTTTTCCCATGTGCACAATCGTTAATGTTAACTAACCTGCCTAAGGTACATAATTAAGTACCTAATTCCTGTTTCTCTCTAATGTCTCTCCTAAGAGACTTTAATTATTTATAAGAACTGACCCAAATGACGGTAAATAAGTTGACATTTGTGGGTACAACTACGTGTAAGCTGACCCCCATACACATGCACCAGCACATACATGTCACGCCTGGGTTACTTTAACTAATTACCCAGCAACCCTGCCCAGAGATCCTGATTAACTGGCGGAGGAGACTAAGCTTTTTCCTGCCTGCCCCAGCTTTCGCTTCATTCACAAAAATTACAAGCAATGCAGTTGCTCGCCGGTCGAAGGTTAATGCCTGATGACGTACCGCATCCAGTGGGCATCCTTGAGCGACTGATTCCATACGTCATCCGGAGACAAGGACCTTCGTCGGCAAAAACCCGGTGTGGTTCTGTGCTTCATTCATAATTGCCGTGAAGCAATTCAAGCGGCTTCCTGTGCAAAATGGCCTCGACCTAGTTTCCGGGTTGAACCCACGGGAAACCGCACACACACACACACACACACACAATTTGTTTTGCTCAATTGTCGGTTGCGATTTAATTCGATATTAGGCCTCAGCGGCTTTGGTTAGCCGTACCAAGGTTGGACACGGCCACTGACCCGCAGGGGAAGAAAGAAGTGACGGCTTCAATTAGGTAAAGTGCAGGGAGATGCTAAGAGCTTGAGATGTGCAGTAAATGAAGCATACCCCAGTCATAAAATGCATCCCCTTTATGCTTGCCACGCGCAGCGCTACACGTTCGCCACTTTCAAATTGAATCTTAAGCTCAATAATAATAAGTTTATTGCGTATACGACCAGTGAAGCATAAATAAGCATGACATCCCGAGGGTAGAAATGTAAGATAAAAGAGCTGCGGCGGGAGTGCTCCTGTTTCTGCTGATAAGGCAAATGGCAAGGGCACTTTGTTTGCCTAAGCATCATTTTGGCTCATGTGCATCCAGTGAAGGTTTGCAATTGGTGACGTCGGCCACCTTGCTCTCTCACCACTTACCTCATCGCTCTGAAAGAGCGAGAGAATGAGGCACAGAGCTCTAACTAGGTCAAGGGGCCAACAGCTCGTTGGTCGTTTGTTGTCCTTAGAGTCGTTGACGTTTGACGGTGTGCGATTGGTTTCTGTGAGATGCGTAAAAGTCTAGCTCATTCTGGAAAAATGTGCCTCATTCATATGCTTATGGCCTTATAGAAACGCTTAGCAAAATCAGAATTCAAACAAAACTAAAGAGTAGTGGGCAGTAGCAATAGTAGAGTTGGCAAACCTGGCAGATTTAATAAGAACGTAAGGATCGACACGTAAGGCCTACTATATTGTCATGTCTCTTGCACTGAACAGTGTAAACACAGCCTTAGCCATTGCTAATGCTCTTTGCTCATTGCTCATTGCTTATTGCTCTTTGCTCATTGCTCATTGCTCATTGCTCATTGCTCATTGCTCATTGCTCATTGCTCATTGCTCATTGCTCATTGCTCATTGCTCATTGCTCATTGCTCATTGCTCATTGCTCATTGCTCATTGCTCATTGCTCATTGCTCATTGCTCATTGCTCATTGCTCATTGCTCATTGCTCATTGCTCATTGCTCATTGCTCATTGCTCATTGCTCATTGCTCATTGCTCATTGCTCATGGCCATTGCACAATGCTCATGTCTCATGGCTTATGGCTCCTTGCTCCTTGCTCCTAGCTCATTTCTCTATGATCTTGGTTCATTGCTTATTGCTTGGCTCATCGCTTTACGCTCCAGCTTGTATCAGACTTCCCATGCTCCTGGCTTTATACACCAATGTCCAACTCTCCCACCCATCCCATTAGTTCTTCTTCCCAACACTTAAACTTAACATGTCCGTGCATTTATTTATTGTTTTGTTGCCTACCTTTTTGGGGCGCGTGTGGCAGGTAATCCTCTTAAATATGCTACAGCTCTAGATCTACTAGGCCTATTGCCTAAATTTATTTTTACATTAAGAGCGCCAATTATGTCGTTCCTTCAACTGCCTCACATTGGGCTAAATTTAACCTGACTGTGAGCCATGGGCTTGGTATTCAGAAATGACTCGGTATCGGTGTGTGACGTCAGGACGCGCGAGTTCGAAGGCCAATTGACAACGACAACGGCGACACTTTAGTTGCCAACAAAAATTTAGGTTAAGTCCGCCGAAAGGATTAGACATAGCCAAGGATGCGCCTTCTTAATAGGCCTCATCTTGGGTTTTTTGGGTCAAGTGATTTCGCTTTGTTCTTGCTGTAAAGCGTGATGTGACCTTTGGCTTTGTGTGGCGTTAAAAACATCCTTGCCAGCCCTTCTCCGGTTGCCCACTTGGCACTTGACAAATTATGGCAATTGTTGTTGGAGTGCACAACAAGGCTACGCCCAGATGCATTCAAATTAGCTGCAGTTTATAAATATGCGAAGCATCTCCTTTGGGTGAGAGCGAGCAGGAGTTGCCTTTTGTTTTGTTTTGTTTTGTTTTTTTTTTCCTGCGTCTATTTATAACTCACAAAAGGGAAGCATTAAGGTCAGTTATGCTACGGGTGTGCTACAACGAACATACGAGCATAAAAATAGAATAAATGTACACAATATGTTTACCATATTTAATTAAGTTAATAATGGGTGGCCCTGCAGCTTACTGTGGAGACTTTTTGTTTTTGAAGCAGCAGCACATCACATTGTACATCAATATGCATGTTCTTGAGTTACATACTAGTCCTTTTTATACCCTGTACCAATTAATATTGGTTAAAACGGATGGGGAAGTTGTACAAATCTAGGTAACAGCGGAAGGAAAGCATTTTCGACCCGACCTAACAGAGTCAAGGTAATCAAGGTTATAGGGTATTTTGGAGTCGGGGAACTCGACTACAGCGCCCTTACTTGTTTATTTAGAAACAAATCAACAATTAAAAATCTACAAATTTTCTTACACATTTTGTCTCACTTGAAAACCTCCAAAAATTGATAAAAGGTTCGGTTCAGGTTTAGGTTCTGGCTCAAGATTTTCGTTTACAGCCTTTGAAAATATATGAAATATGTCCAGAAATAGCACCACATTTTTATCACTTAACTTCTGCTTATTTCACCACCCTCATTTCTCGAAAAGCTGTTGAAATTACCAAAGGAAAAACTGCCGAATAAACAAAACAACAATTTGTAGGCAAAAGCTTATGTCAATAACGGGACAGGAGCCCCTTAAATATACATATATAAACAGGCTGATAGGGCACGTCATTTGTCACTTCCAACCAAGCCTCGGCGAGTCCAACACAAAAGGGTTAAAGGCGAAAAGTGGGATGGGGTAACAAAAGTTGTATCCTTCAACTGCAGTTAAAATGCCAAATCAGCGCAAATTGTGCGTCTGAGAGAGAGAAAGGACACTTCATAGTGTCACTGCGTCGCCGACTGCTGCAATGTCCTTGCAGCTGCAGTTCATTGGCCCACAACCAATGCCTGCCCGCATCCTGCAGTCCTGCAGGCCCTGCAATGCTGTAATCCTACCGCAAGAGAGAGAGGAGCGAGTGTGTGAGAGCAGAAATGAGAGTATGAGAACTGGGCGCTAGTTCAATGTTCGCCATGTAGGTTAAAAAGCCGAGCAGAGCCTGGCCTGGCTATGACGTCATTAAAATACCACTACACACCCCCCACTAAGACCGAGCATCAACAAAAAAAAAGGGCACAAGGGCATTCAAATACCGCAAAACCGTTTCACACTTGCAGTTCAGTGAATTACAAAATTTTTGCTTAACCACGTGTAAGCTCCCACATTGATGTGTTACTCGCATCACGATTAAGTGAAGGTCAGACAGAAATTGACAACAATAGACAATTGAGCAAAAGACTACGGAAAAGCCAGACATCAGACAATGAAGCCTGCAAAAATATACAAGTCAGTAAGTACACCCACATTTTAACAATGAACAGGTACCATGACAAGAACCACCACCGAACCAATACCAACACCGGCATAGCCACGGTTAACTGTCTGTCTAAAGGAGCTAGAAAATATGAACGCCTAATGGAAAATGTTAAGGAATTTTACTACAACCAAAAAAAAAGAACGGAAAAGTCGCACATAAATACCGTTTAGTCATGCGCTAATTATGGGAAGCCAAACATGGGCCACGGGCCTCTTCCTCTTAAAATAAAGAGTGAAACATAAAATGGCAAGGATATGGGACACAAAAACACTGAAATGTAATATTAATGCAACAGAAATACCCTTTAAAATGACAGTTTCCAATTTGCTACAACACAATTTCGGTAGAAAGAAATACCTAAGAAACAGAAACTTGAGTAACGGAGGAAATGGCAGTCAAAGTCCACGACATTTAATTTTTCAGGTTGCATTGGCAGCTCTTGAACTGCCTCTGACTGCTTTTCAGACCAAATTCAGCAATTCTGTTTCCATTGAGCCTAAATTGATAATAAAATTCTATAATATGCAAGCGCTATTCGTTTATTTGCCTGTTCATGGTGCAATGGCAAACCTTACCGAGCATTTTTTACGTTTCTAAGGCTATTGTGCCCAACGCAGCCATTTTTTGAGATTTAAAGTTAACACTTTCTTTGATTTTTTTACAAATTCTTCTACTTTTTGAGTGAACTTACTACTTAAGTTTTATATTTCTTCCATTTACCAAAATACACAACCGCTCAAAAGTATGCAAAGCTTATTTATTAAGTACCACGAGTATTGTATACAATAACACTTATATAAAACAATCCGTTCCTAATCCATTTGCTATGCAAGTGCCACGCAAACTAAAAAAATCAATCAACTTTTTGCCAATTCGTAAGAGCATAACCAAAAAATTTACAAAAATATTCCATTTACCCTAGCAGCAGGCAGAAAACACCCAACCACCAACCCCCTCCCAAAACGAAACAAACAAAAAACATTTTATGGAAAAATACACCGAAATTTGCTTGTGGAAAAATACCAAAATGTTTTGCTATTTTCAATGCAAATGAATGAGAAGAAAAAAAATGACTTAAGGCTTATCCCCTTCCCCTCCCCCACACAGCTCTTAATTTAATGGTTCACGAAACTCTCTTCGGGCGGATACTGCTCGTCCTTCTCAAAGAGATAACACTGCAACCATTGTGAGTCCTTTAAATGGCCACAAAATACCGGCTGCCAATTCCAGATGAGATGTTGTGACTTGATTTCCGTGCTGCCAAAACTATTACTATTCCGCCGACAGGCCTCTACGAAATTACTGATCGGCCACTGGGCCAGCTCAATGCAGGAGCGTGAGTGGGATATGCTCCAGGGATCGGGTGCAGCATACAACTGGCCGTAGGCCGCACGCTCCGGATGAAATTGGCAGCCAAAAATGGGCCAACGCCGATGCTCGATGAGTGTGATGAACTCCTGGCCAGATTTATCACTTTGCGTGGCCAAAATGTGCCAATCTGCTAAAAGCTTAAACTTTTTCAAATTCCCTTTGGTTATGCAATATCTATGCAAATGGCACGCAAAATGAGCTTGTCCCATCTCCTGGGCCAATGGTTCGGGCAGCTGCTTTAGCAAAACAGATTCCCGCCAATCATCGGTTAACTGCAAAGGCATTGCCTTATGCATAATCTCACAATCAATGCGCACTTCTGGAGTCTTGGCTGCTCGTATCATTATTAGCTGAAAGCCCAGGCAAGTACCCCAGAGGGGAAAGTAATTGCCCGACTCATTCATTTCGATGGCCAAATCATAGATGTAATTGGCACTCTGCACACAGTCATTGGTTAGACCAGGTTTATTCTGTAGATCCGCACTGTCTATGAAAACGGCTCCGCCGGGCAGGAGTATACCATTTAGCTGGCTCATGATGTTTTCATAGTAGGAACGATCACGGCCAATCCTGTGAGAAGAAACAACGATAAAAAAAACTTGTTATATTCTAGTAGCATATTCGACTTCGATTTACAAACACTCTTTTTGAAAATATTTCAGTTTCCGCAAAACCAAGCTTGAAGAAGTAGATATTCGACCAGAATCCCTCCCATACTGGAAATTCGAGACTTTCTTATGTCTTTGAGGACACGCACTAAAGATCCATATTTGTACTAGGATAACTATAGTAAATTGTGATTTTTTTTCAACACTGTTTTAGGCAGCTCAGCTGTTTTCGTGCCACATGTTGCTGTCAAACATGTTCAGTTTGGTCTATAATTTAACCATACATCGATTTACAAACGAACAACGCTTACAGATTATTCCATTTTGCTAACAAAATTCATGCTCGGCTAAGAAAGTTATTTATCGGAAAATTGTGTTCAGCGACGAAGCTCATTTCTATCTGCTATCTCCTCCATCAGTTTGAAAGCTATCTTCACAAAACTTTGCCCGAAGCATTTTAGTACACATACGCTGCACATTTGTCGGAACCGCCCTGATCCGATGACTATAGCATCTAGCTGTCATAGGAACAATCGGTCAAAAAACTAGTTTTAGTAAGAAAAACTTTTTTGTTTTTAATAGAAACGTCTCCAAACTTTGTATTTCTTAGTTTGCTATGCTGTCCCACGATTTCACTAAGTTTGGTCGAAATCGGACATCTATATAGTATAGCTGTCATAGAAAAGTAGAGTCTAAAAAGTAATCTTAGTGAGAAAAACTTTTTTGTTTGTAATGAAAATGTTCTTAAAATTTGCAATAATTTATTTGATATGCTTTCACACAATTCTACAAAGTTTTGTCAAAATCGGATGACTATAGCATATAGCTGCAGTACGAATGAACGGTCCAAGAAAAAGTTCTACTTAGAAAAACTTTTTTGTTTCAAATGGAATCGACTCCAAATGTCTTACATGTTTGCTCGAATTTGGACCTCCAGATAGTATAGCTCTTATAAAAAAGTAGCGTCCGAAAAGTAGTCTTAATTAGAAAAACGTGCTGCAATGGTATACAAACTTCGACCGAGCCTTAGATTTACTTTAACCAAATCAAAAATTAAATGAACTCTTTGCAAAAGAGTATAGCTATATAAAATCAACTTAAACATGGCATAAGATCACTAACCTGCCAACAATTTGCTTGACAAATTTCGCTTTTCATTCCAATGCCAAAAACACAAACAAAAAAGCTCGCTAGCAAAGCTTTCAGAACAATAACAAAAAGCCAATGAACCCCCTACCACACACACACACACACCCAGTTACATACACTTGACCACCACTGCAATTGCACATATGTATGTACATGTACAATTAATTTTGTGTATGCAATTTATTTTGTTTATTTCCTTAGCACTCACCAGATGGGCACCACCAAAGCTCCCGCTGCCTCCAATTGCTTAACATATGCCGAGGCCAAGTAGCTGTGCCATTTCTCTTGACCGTAATTTCGCGCCAATGAGTTGGCCAAATCAATGCACATGACCCCAATGCAGGGAACCTTATTCGTAGACTCCTTCTGCTGTGGACACTCCATGTTAGATACAGGCATTTCACAAATCCAAAAATTTAATATTGAAAACTTTTTAAATGAAATGGCAAAGCCAACTAAGTACGTGACGTTTTCTAAATGTGGCTAAGTTTCATATATATAGTATATAGAGAAGCGCTTTTTGTTTTTAGATACTCACTCACATATGTATGAATATGTGCATTTGTTTATCTTGTGCAATGAATATTTTGATCATTTTTGTTGGTTGTCAGTGAGAAAGTTGTTTAAAAACGCAAGTAAATACAGTAAAACTTGGCTAATTGGAATTACTAAACAAATCAGTGTTTAAAAATAGCTGATTTTGCACGCCTTTTTTTTGCAAAAGATCTTTATATTGATTGACCGATTGAGATTAGCTCTTTAAGCAGTGGGCTCTCACACATTTACTCTCGTTTATAATCCATTACTATTTAAATAATCAGGTTATCGGGAAGCACTTTGCTTCGACATCGACCGTTTACTTTACTAAGACTGCCTCAAGTTATCTTGCTCGTCGCCGGCAGGCACTGCCTGGTTTTTCAATGCAATTCACTCAATTCAAATCAACGATAAAAACAAAGACACAATGAACAGTATTTAAAACATTGCAGCTATTTTCCGTGATTTAGGGAATAACTGATAAGCAAATGTCGACATACATTCTGGTGCATATATACAATGTTCATCTGTGAATGAGTCGATTGCCTATGAATACTTTCTTGCCTGGTAATCTTCTCTCTCGCACACTGCATTTGTGCAAAGCATGATGGTAAGCATTTAAGTCACGTTTGACAAAGCAAACTATAAATAGAACAATGGTTTGACACATTTGGGCTGGAAATCTTGGGTAATTGAATATTGAGCCTTATCATTGTAAGAGTGAGTGTATTCTCTGGATTTGTGCGTATTCGAACGGCTTCCAAACTATTTATCGATGCAGTTTTTGACTACTTATATGAGTCAATAGTTCATTTTCTTTTTTAAGGAAAACAGACGGCCTACTCTCGCTTTAAACTACAATTTTATAAAGTTCTTCAACATAAAATCCTAAATCTTGTCATAACAAATAACTTATATGGGTTAAGGAGTCAACTAAAACCTTTTAAACTGAAGGGTAGGTGATGATTCTAGATAATTTTTATGTGCTGAACTTGAATCTGTTCTCGGAAATCATACATCATGTGTAAATTTTTTGAAATTTCATCTTAAATTGCCGAAAATTCCATTTTTAGACGCGTTTAGGGTGAATCTGTTCCGTTGTTTGACTCTCTTGGATTTGATAAAATAGTACAGTATCTTAGATTCAAAATGAACTAGCCCAAACAATTCTAGGATTTTCCTACATGAAGATATACAATTTTCAATATATGTGCCAGAAATAACATAATTTTGTGCTGCCTATAAGTATGCTATGGTTATTGTTAACATTTTTCTTTTGAGTTCAATGCAAAAGTAAAAATCGTAGAATTGTTTTGGATGGTATATTTGAAAGAATCGATAATATCAAGAAGGTTAAATAAGAAAAGCTTCTATACAGGCTATTTGAACAACTTTAACCTTAAACTACCAAATATCTAGAAGTAATGGGCCTTTTCTGAAGACATATTCGTGTTCAGCACACAATATTCATCTAGAATCACCACCAACCCATCAATGTACCGGAAAAAGTCTAGTCTTGTGGCCTTGCATAATTATTAATATCAGAGCTGCTTGACAGATTTGAGACGAACTCGTCTCGGAATTCGTAAACTGAATCAAGAAAACACACATATGGAGGATATATAGCCAAATTATAGTTGTAAAATTATTTAAAATGCAAAAATATATAAGTCAGCTTTCCTATATTTATTTAATTTTTCTTGCAGGTGCATGAAGGAGAAGTTCCACCTAGTCTCACCAAATGACATATAGTTCGGTAATCTCTACGTTAATATTCCTTATCAAAGCGACTTAAGATGGGCCATATGTGTTTGGTACGTACAAATTATAGGTTCATATATATTTTAAATATTTAAGTAACAAGCCTCGTCATTTGACAGATAAGACATTTTTATGGGGGTTCTGTCTGATAAGTACCCATCTTGATCCGCTTATCTCGAAGCATCTTAGCGATAAGATAGAAAACAGTTGATGATGAGTCCAGTTGTTCCAATACTGCAAAAACTCGCATTGTTCTTAGTTTGGACTCAAACAATAATTTATCCTTTGTACAAAATTTCCAAAAGGATTGTTTGTCTTGACTGCAAACAACAACTTCTTCAACTGCTTTATAAAGCTTGCTTGATGCATTCAAAAGAGATGTCAGTGGTAGAGTTCATGACTAAAAATCATGTGAAGGCAGATAAATCAGTGCTAATTTAGTTTTGATTTAGTACTGAGTCGAACTGAAGATTGCTTTCAGAGATTGGACATTCTAAGCTTTGTATAGCTTTTTGTAAGCTCACCTGTGGAATGCAAGTGTCTACATATTTGTGGAAGTTATAAGGAAATGTAAGATTGAAGGAAAGACAAGTCAACCCTTATACAAATAAGTCACACAATCAATTTAGGGAAGTCACACTGTAGAATTATCTAAAATAATACCTTGATTTTAGTTTCTCATGAGCAGTGTACTCATACTCACCACACAGGCACCACATGTCCACCCGCCGCCTCCAAATGCTTCACATACGATGCACCTATATAACTATAGCATTTTTCTCCATATTGCTCTTGCAGTTTTGTGGCTATGTCGATGCAGAGTATCCCTATGAGGGGTGTTTTTGAGGGTGGCGACGACATCGTCTGTATTCTGCACCGTGTGCAGTTCGTTGGCAACTAAAACTGAATTAACCATAACATTGAAGGTGGTCTGGTGGCCCCTTTGAGAACTGTGAAGCGCACACAAATGCAATTGTAATTCTGTTTTGTGCAGATGAGAGAATTTCTTGGCTGTAAATTTCTGCCTGCTTTTAGGATTGGCTGTAAAATGTTAAGGCTAAATAAGAAGAGAGAGAGAGCTTTCACGTTGGTAGAACAGTTTGGCTATCTAGCTCATTTTGATATCAACTTATGCAGTCAAAAGATATTGTTATAATGAATATTAAAACTTGTAATCCCTTATGTTTTATCAATTTCATTTAAGTATTTTCCTCAAAGATCTTTTTTTTTTGGTTTAAGACTTTGCACTTTAATATAAAGTACTTCTAACCACTTATAAACTCTGGTGCAAAATTATGGCCGCACCTAGTTTTTTCAGTGTACACATAGAAAGAGTGGAGCTAGAAGAAATTTGGGATAACCGTTTGAAAGAGCGTTAAAAATGAGAAAACAAAGATGACAAACATCATCACTCTCCATGAGAAAATTTACCGTTATGTTTAATTTTCGTTTTGAACAAGGTGCATAATTATGGCCGCACTTCACTAAGTAAGAAAACATAAAGAAATATTTTAGCAAATTAATATATTTTTATTCAGTTTAATAATGAGTGTAGCCTCCCTTAGCACTAATTAACTCGTAGACCCTATTTGGCATACTGCCTATGAGTCTTTTTATATCGGTTGAAGAAACTTCTTCCCATGACTTGATTACTGCCAGTTTAAGCTCCATAATACTATTGTACTTGGTGTTTTTAGCATTGGTTTTCCATTGGATTCATGTCCGGGGAGCACGCAGGCCACTCCAAAAACCGAACATTATTGCCTTCCAACCAAGAACGAGTCTCCCGGCTGACGTGCATTGATGCGTTGTCCTGTTGAAAAATGAACTTTTTACGCCTTCGACCGCGAAGAAAAGGCAATAAGTTCATTTTCAATATACCCACGTACTCCATGGAGTTCATATGACTTGGAGTGCTTGGAAATGCCAGCTCCAAGCATCCAGACTCGCAGAACGCAGCCCAAACCATCAAAGATCCTCCTCCAAAATTTCTTTTAGAAAAGTATAGGGGTTCTTTCCTTAAATCCCTCCAATAGTGCGAAAACCCGTCAGGACCGTCCAAATTAAACTTTTTCTCATCCGAGAAAATGATCTAGATAGAAAAATTAATATTTGCATTACTTTATAAAAACTTGTTACCTTCGTCCAGTCAGTTGCCATATTATTCCTGGCGAATTTTATCCGGGCTTCTTTATGACGGTCCAATAACCTTGAAGCAACTTTCAATTTTTGTCGCACTATGGTTTCGGTCTTTTTTAAAACCCGGGCAACGGTCCAGCGAGACACTTTTAGGCCACATTCAGCCGATAACTCATTGGCGGTCTTCAATGTGTTGCTTGCAGCACTCACTAATCGGCGCTGATCACGCTGACTTAACTTCGGCTTACGTCCTCCGGGTTTTTTTTGGCCATATTCATTTTGATGTTTCCAAAAATTTCTCACAACTTTGTCGGAGCGACCAATTTTTCTGGCAATTTCTCGAAATGAGTGATTCTCATTTTTGAGCGCCAGAATTTGACCTTTCTCGACATCAGAAAGCACTGGTGCACTTGGCATATTTATTAAGTTGTTAAAAATAGTTACTCACCAAATGTGCGCAAAAAAAACCCCGCCAGCCAAACACAAAATATGAATTTAAGTTGTGCGGCCATAATTATGCACCTTGTTCAAAACGAAAATGAAACATAACGGTAAATTTTCTCATGGAGAGTGATGATGTTTGTCATCTTTGTTTTCTCATTTTTAACGCTCTTTCAAACGGTTATCCCAAATTTCTTCTAGCTCCACTCTTTCTATGTGTACACTGAAAAGACTAGGTGCGGCCATAATTTTGCACCAGAGT
>JAWNNO010002210.1:0-12223 GCA_035044985.1 Lordiphosa fenestrarum
TAGCTTACATCTAAAAGTTGGTTGCTCTAGCTCTTCTAGTCTCTGAGATCTAGGTGTTCATACAGACGGACGGACGGACGGACGGACAGACGGACATGGCTATATCGACTCGGCTGTTGATGCTGATGAAGAATATATATACTTTATGATATCGGAGATGCTTCCTTCTGCCTGTTACATACATTTGCACGACTTTAGTATACCCTTTTTACCCACGAGTAACGGGTATAAAAATAGAGGAAAGTTAGCTTCGTATACCCTTGCAGCACGTTTTTTAACTAATTTGAAGGACACGTCCAATAAGACTACATTTCAGACCATACTCTTTCCAACATTTCATTTGGCTCAATGGGTACGTAAATAAGCAGAATTGTCGATTTTGGAGTAAATATCAGCCAGAAGCATTGCAAGAGCTACCAATGCATCCAGAAAAAGTCACAGTTTGGTGCGGTTTATGGGCTGGTGGCATCATTGGACCGTTCTTCTTCAAAAATAATGCGAATCGTAACATAACGGTGAATGGTGAGCGCTACCGTGAGATGATATCCAACTTTTTTTGCCCAAAATGCAAGAGCTTGACTTGCATGACATGTGGTTTCAACAAGACGGTGCCACATGCCACACAGCACGCGCAACAATGGACTTATTGAGAGGCGAGTTCGGTGAACATTTTATTTCACGTTCGGGACCGGTCGCCTAGATCGTGCGACTTAACGCCTTTAGACTATTTTTTGTGGGGCTATGTTAAAGCTCATGTCTATACAGACAAGCCCGCTTCAATTGACGCATTGGAAGACAACATTGAAGCATTTATTCGTGAGATACCGGCCGAAATGTTGGAAAGAGTATGCCAAAATTGGACTAAGCGGATGGACCATTTGAGGCACAGTCACGGTCAACATTTGCATGAAATAATCTTCAAACATTAAATTATATGGAGCGTACTATCTACTTAAATAAAGATTTCATTCATTTTGCTGAATTTTATGTGTTTTTTTTTGAAAAACTTTCCTATAGCTCTTCAAAAATCACCCTTTAGTTGGCCGATTTTAATAAAACTTGGTGGAACTCTAAAAAAACATAGAAATCCTACGATAACAAAGTTTGGAGACGTTTCCATTGAAAAGAAAAAAGTTTTTCTTACTAAAACTAGTTTTCCGACCGATTGTTCCTATGGGAGCTATGAGATATAGTCATCCATTTCGGTCGGTTCCGACATATTAGTAGTGTGCAGCAAAATGTCAGCTCGAAAACTGAGAGACTAGTTCGCGTAGAAACAGACAGACAGACGGACGGATAAAGCTCAATCGACTCAGCTCGTCACCCTGATCAAGAATATATATAGTTTATGGGGTCGGAAATGAATTTTTCGATGAGTTGCAAACTTCTGGGCAAAATTATAAAACAATAACGGACGGTAAACATATTTGTAGTTTCTTAAAACTCAGTTTTAAAAGAAATCCCTTCCTTTTCTAGACAAGAAAACTGCTCTTAAAAAAATTAACAATGGTTAAATATTGCACCTGGATCACTCAATTGTACAACAGTTGTCTTCTTTTTCGCCAAAATATTATATTTAGAGGGTTGAAATAATTTTGTAGCAAGGGTGTTGCAACAACAACCCTCAGAAGTGATCATGAAACTGCTTGAAATTAAAAATGTATCGGAAAGATTCTGCTGTCAGGCAATTTGCCGCCGGTGAATCACAAGCCCGGCTAGCTCAGTCGGTAGAGCATGAGACTCTTAATCTCAGGGTCGTGGGTTCGAGCCCCACGTTGGGCGCGCATAAATAACTTTTTTTCTGCAACATAAATAATTTTAGTTTTTTCAAACAACAAAATATGAAATAGCCACGATCCTGCCAGGAGTCGAACCTGGAATCTTCTGATCCGTAGTCAGACGCGTTATCCATTGCGCCACAGGACCCAATTGAGGGCAACCGGCTAAGATGGTAGATTCTATCTATCTATCCGATTCAGTTCCCCAAAATTTAATACTTTAAATCGAATGCATTTCTCCCCCCTGTGTAGCAACGCATGCAAAATGGCTTTTGCCATTCACAGAAATCATATTACGAGCAGGACGCCCCCCACTATAAGCCACACTTGCCACAATGCAACAGCAATTTTTGATTTCATGTCATTTATTCCCTCCCCCCACCCCCTCAACGATCTGTGTTTGCACATTTCGTTGTTGTCCAATCCCTAAGGGAGTCGTAAACACTTTGGACTAAGAAATGTGGGGAGAAAAGTTCAGAATTGGCAATCCTTGACCCGTCATAATGTCTTCTCCTTGGTCCTGACAGCACAGTTAAATGAGATATGCTTTTTACATTTTTTCGATAAATTTTCCTACTATTTTCCGGCTGCCCGGTGGGGGGTGTGGGGTGGGGAAACAACATTATTAGCAAAGAGGGGAAGCACCAAATGGCAAACGGATTTACGCCATGCTTAAAAATGGAGATTTACTGTAAGCAAAATTTATGGCAAATGCCAAAAAAACCAAAGTACTTGCTTACTTATTACTTCCCAGATTTTCCAGAGCTTATCAAATGACATTGATGAATGATTCCGGGGGCAATTAGTGTGGGGTAAGTAGTTCCGCTTAAGTTGGTATAAAAGGAGTTCAATTTTAGTGCTTTATTCTGAAAGAAGTAAATATGAAGTTCATTGTACTAATTTCAGTATTTCTGACTCTGACCTGGGCTACTCCGGAGCCTGCAGCAACAACTTCTGGGGCTAATGAAACAGCCGAGGCGAATTTCTCACCCTTCCGAGTTTACGATGACAGATTTGCCTTGGGCACTTTTGCTAAGGTAAGCCACGAGGGTTTTCCTTTCTAACTGGTACTATGAAGATTCCTTTAACCTAGGTCAACTGGTTTCAAGCCCAGGCCTCCTGTGCCTCTCATGGCTATACCCTGGTCAGCATCAATACTGAAGTCGATCAGCAACGTCTGCGTTATTTCTTTCATACCCGAGGCCATTCCCTGTTGCATCTGCTGAACGAACCTATTTGGACATCTGGCACGGACTTGCCAGAGCCAAATAACTGGATTTGGATGAGCAATGGTCTGAGTCTGTCCTATCGCAATTTTGTGCCCGGCACACCCGGAACTTCAAGTGGTGATCAAAACTGTATAGGCGTCAATGGTGTGACCAGCACCTGGTTGAATGAGAACTGTCGCCAGTTTCATTACTTTGTCTGCGAGAAACGTTGTGCCACACTGGACTACTAAATTGGGTACGGAACAACCAAGTAAATCCAAAGAACAATAATGGTTTTGCTGTTTAATCATAAATAAATTCAAGCAAACCAAAAATGAACACCAAGATTTTTATATCAATCAGCTTTTGCTCAGTTTTTTCAAAGCTTTGAGCTTATGAAAGCTGCTGAGGGATAAGCTAATAAGCGAGGGCTGTCACAAATGTAATCTGATTGAGTAACAGCACTGATAAAGTATCATAATTTAGATCAAATGCTTTATTTTTTCTAGTTTCATACCTAGTACTCGCAATGGTTTTGGTACTTTTTTCTTCTTTCTAGTCATCGTAGAACATTTTATTCTAAATTGCTGCCTTGTATCTTCCTGCAAAGACTCAATATTTGGATGTCGAATAGAGCAAGCCTTAAACTCGATAACGGACCTACAATGGATTCAGGTCTGGGCTACCAAGCAGACCAATCATCCATAGAAATAAAGTTAGGTACATGGTTTTGTAGACATGTTTGGGTGGTTTTTGCCTTGTGAGCTGTAGAGGAGTCTTGTTGAAACGATCTTGGTTTGTTTGCAAATACTTTGGTATTTAGTTTTTTCGTTGTAAAAGTCATAACATCTGTACCAAATGAGATAATCGAATATTTTTTTATTACATATGATAGTTAATTGTTTAACCTGTGAAATAAACGCTTGGAAAAGGTGAAAAAATCTGGAAAATTGTTCAAAACATTTAAAATTTCTTAAGTTTATTTATGATTTAAGAATTTGGATTTTTTGATTTAAAACTACTATCCGAAAAAATTGAAAAAAAATGTATTTATATAATTTAATATAATTTGTTAAATATTCTTTAATATATTGAGCACAATTCGTTAGAGAAGGTATATCTAAAAGTCTATTATAACTGGTCATATATGAACTATAATTATTTCGAAATCTTTGCGTGACTTCACATGCCGAAGAGATGCATTGAGTGGATCGGAAGATGCCTCACCTCAACGCACTTTCAGAAAGGCTCTCCAACATTCGTTTTGCGGTATGGTTCATAGGATCCTGCATGTTGTCTTTCTCATAGACTTCCATAAACTCCCTTATATAGTGGTCGTTAATTTGTTTTGACAGTCGAGCTTCTTCGGAACCATCGTTTTCAATATGTGCGTATTCTAACCCTTATCTTTCCTTATCATTTTAGATTTTGTAATCTGCGAACTAACTTTTTTATTATCCTTTATATATTATATTTAATAGACAGCGCTTCTGATAAATGTTCCGTGGTAAAATCATTGTGGTATTGGTAATTTTCCTGCTTTTTGTGAATTTTTAACACTCCTCCATACTTTTATTTCATTTTCACGTACGGTTGATGTGGTGGGTTCATCTTCTGCCAATGTATTCAAAATAGTATCCTTATTAAGCCAGTTATAGTTATAGTACATTCGGTATATTCGTCCTTTCCTAATAATGTCTCAGTTTTAAAGCTATCGAGCTGAAATTTTGCATAGAGTCTTCTTTTTGCTGCACACTACTATTATGTCGGAACCGACCGGATTGGATGACTATATCTAATAGCTCCCATAGGAACAATCGGTCGGAAAACTAGTTTTAGTATGAAAAACTTTTTTCATTTAAATGGAAACGACTCCAAACTTTGTAATCGTAGGTTTTAAATGTTTTTTTATAATTCTACCAAGTTTTATCAAAATCGGACACCTATATGGTATAGCTGCCATACAAAAGATAGGTCTTAAAAACAGTCTTAGTTAGAAAAACTTTTTTTTTTTTAATGGTAGCATCCTATAATTTTGTATTTGTTTGTTTCTCGGGCTTTTACACAATTCTACAAGTTTTTGTCCAAGTCGGATGACTATATCATATAGCTCCCATACGAACGATCAGTCGGAAAATGGGAAAAAAGGATTTTTTGCATATATTTAAGCGAGCACTTGCAAGGGTATAAAAACTTCGGCACAGACGAAGTTAGCTTAGCTTTCTCGTTATACTCTGTACCATAGGTACATAGAGTATATTAAGTTTGTGCAAAAGTATGTAACATCCAGAAGGAAGCATCTCCGACCCTATAAAGTTTATGTCCGTCATGTCCGTCAGTCTGTCCGTACAGATCTCAGAGATGGCAAGAGATAGAGGTTTGACATGTATGGGACATATGCTTCTTATGTCTGCAGGCAGATCATGTTTATTTTCAATTTTGGCCACGCCCCCGCAATTTAGAAAAACGTCATATCCCCCACAGTTTTAAAGATAGATGGTCGTTCTGGACATACTATATTTAGTAATCAGGATAACTTATCGGTCCGCCAAAGGAATGGCGAGGATCGGATGAACGGTTGTTGAGTTACGACCAAAAGACTGTTCGCTATTGATTGCTTTCAGCTGCAACTGCAGCATCAAAATTTATACTGAGCGTATAATTTCGTTGGTACAGAGTATGTTATAGTCGGGCTTGACCATCTTTCTTTCTTGTTTGGTTTAAAATCAGTCATTTTACTTGAGGTCTACTGGCAGAAAGGTATTCGCTCTAAATGTTATAGTAAATCCGGCGTCTATTGTCGTCCAATTAAATTTTTTATTAGCCGTTGAATATGTTCAAAGAAGATTTATACGCGGAGAGTTTACGCGATTTTTTTTCTACATAGGATGTTATTTTTCTCAATGGCTGTATGGTGTATTTGTTGTCAAAAAATTCAATTGTAAGTACGGACTTATCGCCTTATGTCCGGACATAAGACCCAGAAAAGTTCTGAGTTATATTTCAAAGTAGTGATCAAAATGTTTCTTCTGGGCTTTATGTCCGTGGGCTTTATGTCATGTTACCAACTTTTTTCTTCTCTGTATTCAGTCACTTAATGCCTACAAATCGTAGAACAACTTATTCAAAATTTCCGCCTTTTGCATACCAGCAATGCCAAAGTCTCTCTGGTCAGTCATCAATCGCAGTGCTTACCTCAGGCATTGGAAAATTGTCCCCTGCACATTGGGCCAAAAATGAAGATTGACAATTGCAATTTGGCACATTTGATAGATATTAAGTGTATAATAATTGGGCAAAGTTGTACAACAATCCGACCACGCCCCCCCTTACCGCCCACAATAGATTAGAGCGCTCTTCTGGTGTAGGCGGCTGAATTTTACCTGGTTTCTTCGGGAAATGATTTTGTAATTCTGTTTTTTGTATTTGGTTTTAATATTCATTACAAAAAATACAAAATTAAAAGTGTGCCAATTGGAGGGCTGTTTAAAAAGTTATCGGCCTCCAAAAAATGGTCTTCTAAATAAAGGTTTGCTGATAATATCAAGAGAATGTGCGCAAAGCCGCAAAAACCGCATTAATAACACGATGAGAAATATACTTTAAGGTCAAACTCTACATATTTACTTTATGTCAGAAATTGTCAGAAAGTTCTTTTTTAATCCACAATTCACGGGCACGTTGGTTAGGTTTTTTCTATATAAAGTCATAACAAAACGGTAAACAGCAACAACATTTAACAAGAACAACACAGAATTTGTTTCAGTATTCACATTCTACATGCCTTTGCCTTTAATTTCCATATTTTACATTAAATTTTTAACAACAGGTGATAATTTGGTACACGCTTAAAGTTGAGTGACCGTTTCTCGTTTTTTTAACACCACAAGCAGCTGACCGAACACTTGACTTTGCAGCCCTGCTAAAAATCCAGGGCTGCACTGATATCAAAACGATTAGTGGATTTAATATGCCTAATGTATGCTCTTTAAGAATATTTGATTAAGATCACGACTTGTTTCCATAAAAATTTTGAATTTATGCCGCCCAAACTGAAATCTGGCCCAATGTGCCCAATGTGTCTTCAAAGACTCAATATTTGGATGTCGAGTAGAGCAAGCCAAAGCCTCGAGAATTATAACACAGTTTGTAGTCCAATGGATTCGGGTCTGAGACCACTTATCCGTACAAATTATGTTTGGTAGAGGGTCATTTAGCCAGTAAACAGAACTCGTCGATTTTGTCTTGCTCTTTTTGTTTCAATGCTGTTGTAGGCAAGCTGCCAATGTGTCTCCTGTATGCACTGATTAGCAAGACACATTTTAAGGTGCGCTGATATTCATCTCAAAAGACATGATTTTCTGCTTGCGCAGTGGATTTCGACGAGCTTTCACAGCTTTGATGGCTTGTGGCGTTCACACAGTACGACTCCGTCCGGATTTTGCGCTTTCTTCTTTTGTATCAGTATCCTCAAATAGCTTTAAGATACGATACAAAAAGTTTCGGGTGATTTCCGAAAGATTACAACTTTTCGTTGCCTCATACATATATGCAGGCCAATTGCGAAAACACGATTCCGTGATTGCAAACAATTGAAGCCAAAATCCTTTTGATGCAGTTATATAGCCCCATAAATATCACTTATCTAGTTGGAGTAGATGTGTTCAATGGTTCTCAAGAACTAGTTTGCTCAGTACGTGTACCAAAACAATTGCGAATACTGGGTACACTTTTTCCTGCAAACATTCCAAGTTATTCAAATCTCATTTTTGTCGACTTGCTACTGTTCCAATGCAGTAAGTCTTTTCTTGGTGCAGAAGATGCCAATGCTACTACTGTCTTGCTCGAGCTTGAAATTTAAATCCGAAGCTGGAGATCAAATCAATCTGTGTTTCTGTGTACCAAAAATAGGTCAACATTGAACTACTAAACTAAAAATCTACTTTTATGATGGTTAGCAAATTTGAAATCGTTATACAATTTCCCATAAGATGGGTTTATTCAATATTTTGTAGGCGCACATAAGAGTCGTATTTTTTGCAACCTCGTTTGTTCTACGGGCGCCACTTTGCTTCGTTTTGACACCTTATTCACAAAATTGAAGCTTTTCGACCCTATCATAGGTGATTCCTCACTAAACCATCACATAAGCCGAATTCTATGAACTCTCGAAATGAGTTCGGACGCTTGTTTTGATGTAGGACGATTCCTCTATGGTGAACATTTTCTCGTCAGTAAATAGAATTCGTCTGTGAATTGTTCGCGCCCTGGCTACGCAATTCTTTCGATTTTGTCCTGTGTTTTTGTTTCCATGCTGTTGTAGGCAATGTTCCAGTGTGTCTCTTGTATGCAATGCGTCACAAGTCACGTCTTATGATGCGCGTCATGCTGTTCTCGCTGATATTCATCTTGCGAGACATGATTTTCTTGCTTGCGCAGTGGATTTCGACGAGTTCGAACTTTCATTTTCTCAAAGCCGTAACCACTAACATTGGTAACATTTTATGTTCAGCGTACGAGTCCATTAACTTTTCTGTTTCTTTTAATCATTTTGGGATTGTTCATATATCAAACTTTATTGCATACTCTAGATAAATATTTCATCCCTTGTTGCATTTCCATTTATCAAGCAAACATTTTCGCAAACGAAATAGTTTTGCTTCTCACAGGGTGCACTATGCCAAAGTTGATCCAGTTCCAGGCTCAGGCAACCATTTCCATATCCTGGTTCACGATCAGCCCACAGGTTGAAGGTCATGGGTAGACCAGTACTTAGCCAAGACCAACTTCTAGGCTTCGGTAAATTGCTAGCTCCCAGCCAAAAGCTTTTCTTACCAAACAGATGACCTGGACACACAATAAAATATCAAAGAATTCCTCAGAACACTGCAAAACTCACCTGCTGCAATTATGCTTTGTATTAACTCCGAATGTTGATTTCCGTTGTTTACAGAGGCCAAGATCATGCCATTGCTATTGCAAATGTGATGAGCCTGGAACCAATTGACCTATAAAATCAACAGAGATTACGTGGCTCCTAAAACAGGACATGAGGACACACTCCAATGGTTTAAAATACCTTTGCAAAACTGGCTATGACATAATGTTTATCACAATTGACAAAGAGGGGACATTTGGGGTTGGGTTTTTTCGTGGTTTGACAGCTGACCAGCAGCACGAACTGAAGTAACCAAAGTAGAAGCATTTGGAACAGCTTACACAAAAATGTAAGTGCAGTCTTTATATAGCAACGCTCTGGAAAAGAAACCCATCAAATTGCATTTAAAAAGCCATTAAAATATGATTAGGACTTTGTGGTTAGAGATTAGTTTAACACTTATCAAGAGGCAAAACTTGTCCTGCGGCCAAATTAAATAAGTTATAGAAGTTAATTCTAGGCAAATTCCAATAGATGCCCTTAACACCATGCTAAACCTGCTGACTTAAGATATTGGGGCTATATAATTCGCCAGTAGCAAGCAGCCAAGAGGCGTCACAATCTACTGAAATTGGAAACTACACTCAAAAAATTGTTGTTCTAGTTTTTAGAAATTCGCCTCAAAATCACGGCAGCAAGCCAGATTTCAACAGAACCGGCTTGAACCCGGAGTCCCGACTTTCAAATGACTCTGAACCGAACCTCTAAAGCAGAGATGGGCATGCACACATATCGTCACACTTTTCACACGCATAACTACAAGCACCACCGACGACGACCGAATATTCGTGTTCTATAAATAGCTTTCAATGCTTATAGCGTACGTGTGATTTTGAGCAGTCGGCCGCGGCAGAGACCCTATGCACACGCTGCCTGCTGTGTGCATAGGAACGTCGCGACGCGCCCATCTCTGCTCTAAAGGTATGAAAGCTGAACCTGAACCTGTTTCGAACCTAAAATCTCGGTTAGGTTCCACAAATATGATAAAAATGAACAAAGTTGACCTAGCTCCTATCGACTTCTTCTGTTATAGTGATAGTTTTGGGAATCTAAGTTTTACAAACGACAGGAAAGTTTAATCTAAATATCTATAAGAATGTTCGGAATTACCGTTTCCACACTCATATTATACTCTGTTTTTATAGATCCTCGACTCCAAAGCTTATTAAATGATTCACAAACTAAGACCTCGACATTACTGAGGATCATTCTACTTAAAGCTTCTTGATCCTTTACTTTGATAGATACGTTGTCTTTGCTTTGATGATCATGAGCTGAATACAGACCTGAACCAGAAAATCGACACAATTCCCTTGCAGTTTCTGTCTTAATTTAGGTCGTTTACTATATAAACTTGTATAAAGCATGGTCTGAATCAAGGTTCGAAGCAAAGCCTTCGCCCAAAAACCTTGAACCTCAAAATACTGAACCTTTATTATTGGTAAATTTTGGTTCGAACCTGCGAATCGGAGCTCCCAACATATTTTTGGGTTTAATTTAATGAAAACAAGAAAGAAAGTCGGTCAAGCCCGACTATAACATACTCTGTACCAAGAAATTTTGTCTTTTGATCATAACTCGAAAACCGTTCATCCGATCTTCTTCATTCCTTTGGCGGATCGATAAGTTATTCTAATAACTAAATATGTCCAGAAGGAACAAGCCATCTATCTTCAAAACTGTGGGAGATATGACGTTTTTTCTAAATTGCGGGGGCGGGAGGGGGCGTGGCCAAAATTGAAAATAAACTTGATCTGCCTGCAGACATAAGAAGCATATGTCCCATACACGTCAAACCTCTATCTCTTACCATCTCTGAGATCTGTGCGTTCATACGGACAGACGGACAGACGGACATGGCTATATCGACTCGGCTGTTGATGCTGATCAAGAATATATATACTTTATGGGGTCGGAGATGCTTCCTTCTGGATGTTACATACTTTTGCACAAACTTATAATACTCTATGTACCTACGGTAAAAATACCTAGCTCGTTAGTAATACGCGGTAGATTTAGAAAGAACAATTCTTGATTTTAGAAAAATTCTTTAGATCTTCTCCCGAAAAAATAGAAAATCGCTCTAAAATTTAAAAAAATATAAAAAGACACCGCTTGTAACTCTCAATTACGAATTCCCTGCTTTCGGTATTTAAGAGAGCCAGCTGATATTCGACTTGCTGAAAAATTACCCCTAACATGTGGAAAAACTACTGTAGAAAATTGCACTAAAATTAAGAAAAATATAAGAAGGACGATGTTTTTAATTCTCAGAATATTAAAGGGACAGCTTGTTTGTTTGTTTTACTGTGACTCACGCGAGTGCTTGGTAGTCGAATGCGCTAAGATGCTATACGCGTTGAAGTTTCCCCGAGTTCTCGAGTTCAAGTCTCAGACCAGGTAAAGTTCGAAAATAAAATAATGATTACTAATTTGTTATCCCGTTTATACACAAACACAAATTCATGAATTTTGCCCCTTGAGCTATGCTATATTTATGAATATTGACAATTAAGGAGTCTATTTTTTATGTTTGCCCCATAATTATAAATAATCATTAATATAGCATACCTTGAGGCGCAAAATTTAATGATTTTGTTTTTGAGTATAATCGGGGTAACAATGTGATTTTCAGAAAATAGACTTAAGTGAACCTACTAAAAAGAAAATAACCTATAAAACTAATATATATTATGTCTCCAGTCCCCTCACTCTCTTTCTTTCCTGTCTATAATAGTTGAAAATGTTATTTCTTTCTAAAATCTAGAAAGGCTTTTAAAAATCTTGAAAATTATTTTTCTTTAATTAAGAAAATATTTTCTAGCTTATAGTTAATATTTCCTAATTTAAGAAAATCTTGGTCTGATTTTAAGAATTAATTTTTATAAAATATATGGTGAATCGCCTTTGACCCCTTTTTTAAAGCGAATTTCTAAATTATAGGGCGATTCAATGTGATTTTCAGAAAGTGAACCAACAGAAAGAAAAACGGGAAAGCCAAGCCTTGCAAGTGCTTGGTGAAATATTTTCAAAAAATACTCTTTTTCCCATTTTCCGACCTATCGTTGTATGGGAGCTATATGATATAGTCATCCGATTTGGCCAAAAATTTGTAAAATTAGGTGAAAGCACAACAAATCGTAGAAACTGACTTATAGACGGACAAACGGACGGACAAAGCTCAATCGAATCAGCTCGTCACCCTGATCAAGAATATATATAGTTTATGGGGTAGGATATGAATATGTCTATGAGTTGCAAACTTCTGGGCAAAATTCTAATACCCTTTGCTAGGGTAT
>JAWNNO010002213.1:0-14009 GCA_035044985.1 Lordiphosa fenestrarum
TATAACTATAACTATAACTATAACTATAACTATAACTATAACTATAACTATAACTATAACTATAACTATAACTATAACTATAACTATAACTATAACTATAACTATAACTATAACTATAACTATAACTATAACTATAACTATAACTATAACTATAACTATAACTATAACTATAACTATAACTATAACTATAACTATAACTATAACTATAACTATAACTATAACTATAACTATAACTATAACTATAACTATAACTATAACTATAACTATAACTATAACTATAACTATAACTATAACTATAACTATAACTATAACTATAACTATAACTATAACTATAACTATAACTATAACTATAACTATAACTATAACTATAACTATAACTATAACTATAACTATAACTATAACTATAACTCATAACTATAACCATAACTCATAATGATAACTATAACTATAACTGATAACTATAACTATAACTATAACTATAACTATAACTATAACTATATCAATAACTATAGGATAACTATAACTATAACTATAACTATAACTATAACTATAACTATAACTATAACTATAACTATAACTATAACTATAACTATAACTATAATAAGTCATAACTATAACTATAACTATAACTATAACTATAACTATAACTATAACTATAACTATAACTATAACTATAACTATAACTATAAACTACTAACCTTACCATAACTATAACTATAACTATAACTATAACTATAACTATAAAAAATTATAACTATGGGGTTTACTAAAATTATGTCACTAACCTCATAACTATGTCAATCACCATACCATACCATACCATAACTATAATCATAACTATAACTATACACGTTAACCATGACCATAATCATGACCATACCATAACTATAACCACTGAAACCATACTATAACTATAAACTACTAACCATAACTATAATTCATAACTACTAACCATAACTATAATCATAACTATAATCATAATCATAACTATGTCACGTCATAACTATAAACTACTAACCATAAAAATGATGTCACTAAACTACTAACCATAACTATGTCACCAACCATAACTATGCCGTAACTATGGTCACTAACCATAACTATAATCATAATCATAATCATAACTACTAACCATAACTACTAACCATAACTATAACTATAACTATAACTATAACTATAACTATAACTATAACTATAACTATAACTATAACTATAACTATAACTATAACTATAACTATAACTATAACTATAACTATAACTATAACTATAACTATAACTATAACTATAACTATAACTATAACTATAACTATAACTATAACTATAACTATAACTATAACTATAACTATAACTATAACTATAACTATAACTATAACTATAACTATAACTATAACTATAACTATAACTATAACTATAACTATAACTATAACTATAACTATAACTATAACTATAACTATAACTATAACTATAACTATAACTATAACTATAACTATAACTATAACTATAACTATAACTATAACTATAACTATAACTATAACTATAACTATAACTATAACTATAACTATAACTATAACTATAACTATAACTATAACTATAACTATAACTATAACTATAACTATAACTATAACTATAACTATAACTATAACTATAACTATAACTATAACTATAACTATAACTATAACTATAACTATAACTATAACTATAACTATAACTATAACTATAACTATAACTATAACTATAACTATAACTATAACTATAACTATAACTATAACTATAACTATAACTATAACTATAACTATAACTATAACTATAACTATAACTATAACTATAACTATAACTATAACTATAACTATAACTATAACTATAACTATAACTATAACTATAACTATAACTATAACTATAACTATAACTATAACTATAACTATAACTATAACTATAACTATAACTATAACTATAACTATAACTATAACTATAACTATAACTATAACTATAACTATAACTATAACTATAACTATAACTATAACTATAACTATAACTATAACTATAACTATAACTATAACTATAACTATAACTATAACTATAACTATAACGATAACGATAACGATAACGATAATGATAACGACAACGACGACGATGACGATGACGATAACAATAACAATAACAATAACAATAACAATAACAATAACAATAACAATAACAATAACAATAACAATAACAATAACAATAACAATAACAATAACAATAACAATAACAATAACAATAACAATAACAATAACAATAACAATAACAATAACAATAACAATAACAATAACAATAACAATAACAATAACAATAACAATAACAATAACAATAACAATAACAATAACAATAAAATAACAATAACAATAACAATAACAATAACAATAACAATAACAATAACAATAACAATAACAATAACAATAACAATAACAATAACGATAACGATAACGATAACGATAACGATAACGATAACGACAACGATAACGATAACGATAACGATAACGATAACGATAACGATAACAATAACAATAACAATAACAATAACAATAACAATAACGATAACGATAACGATAACGATAGCGATAACGATAACGATAACGATAACGATAACGATAACGATAGCGATAACGATAACGATAGCAATAGAGATAATGATAATGATAACGACTACCCTGATGATGACAGCGGCGAAGCGCGTCGCACAGCCTAAACGGTAAGAGATAGAAGGCTGAAATATTGACAGGGGTTTTGGTAAATTCGGTCGGAAAATGTGGAAAATTCAAAGAAAACTGTTGTATGGAACTTTTTTGATTTTCATCTGATCAGGCTCAAATTCATTTTCAGAGATCAATATGAAAATTCAACAATGACTGCATACCAGACTTCCGGAAAATTCACCCCCCAGGGTGGAAATTGGATCCCAGCGAATAGCTCCAAACTCATTTTCAAAATTACACATAACAAAGTATAAACAACATGACTTTTCAATATTGGAAAATCTATCTCCAAAGTCGGAAAATGGGCGGAAAACTGTTGTATGCAAATTTTTTGTTTTTCATCCGATTAGGTTCAAACTCATTTTCAAAGATCTATATGAAAATTCAACAATGACTGCATACCATTTTTCCGGAAAATTCACCCTCCTTGGTGGAAATTTGGTGGCAAAGGTTGTAGGGGTTGAATTTTAGTTCCCTGCGATTAGCTCCAAATTTAATTTCAAAAGTTACTCATAAAAAAATATAAGCTACGTGATTTTTTAATTTTGGAAAATCTACCCCAAAGTCAGGAAATGGGCGGAAAACTTTTACATGGAACTTTTCAGTTTTTTATCCGATCGGGGTTTAACTCAATTTCAAAGAACTTAATGAAAATTCAACAATAACTGCATACCATTTTTCCGGAAATTAACCCTTTGGGTGGAAAATGGCTGGTCAAGGATGTATGGGCGAAAGTTCAGACCGATTAGCTGCTAACTCATTTTCAAAACTACTCATAAATAAATACGAAAATGTAACTTTCAAATTTTGGAAAACCTATTCCTAAAGTCGGAAAATGGCCGGATAACTGCCAAAAGTAGCTTTTCAGTTTACAAAAAAAATTTTTTGTTTTTCTTTCGATCGGACTCAAGCTCATTTTCTAAGCTCTATTTGGAAATTCCAAAAAAATTATGTTCACTTTGGTTGGTGTGTTTTTAACTTTCTCTTGTTTTAATTCATTATCGGTAAGCCCAAATGGACACTGCCAAGTACTGCTAATACCGAACACTTCACACTAGTATAATACTATAATACTAGTATGGAATTTGTGATCTTAAAATATTGGAAAAATCTAATTCATTAGTCGGAAAATATGCGTAAAAATATTGTGTGAAACTTTTTAGTTGTCAATCCGAACAGGTTTAAACTCATTTGTAAAGATCTATAAATAAATTCAACAATGACTGTATGCCATTCTTCCGGAAAATTCACCAAACTGGGTGGGTAATGGGTGGTCATAGTTGTATGGGCGAATAATCAGCTCGAAGAGATTAGCTCCAACCTGCTTTCCAAACCTACACTTAAATAAATACGGAATAGATAGCTGTCCAATTTTTGAAAAGCTACGAACAAAGTCTGTTGCTGAATGAAACTGTTTAGTATTTCATACGATCAATCTCAAACTCGTTTTCAAGATCTATATGAAAATTCAACAGGACAGCTTACTATTCTTCAGAAAAATTCAGTTCGTTGGTAGAAAAATGGTGGTCAAGATTGTAGAAAAGTTTAGTTCCCAGCGATTGGCTTCTAACTAATCTTCGGAGTTACATACAAAAAAACGGAATACGTGAATTCACAATTTTTGCAAATCTTGCAAAGTTCAAAAATGGGCGGAAAATTGTTATATCAGCTTGATTTTTATGGTTTTGGAAAAGCTTTTATGTCTTCCATTCGATCGAATTCAAAATAATATCTAAAGCTCCATATAAAAAAAGCTCTACATGCGTTTCCATATATATAGTTTTAATTTTTTTGGGTGTAAATTGGTAGGGTTAAGCCGGGTATCCAGCACAGCGGAAACTAAAAATTCCTGCCAAACTTCATATAAAAAAAACTGTGCCAGGAATTTTTAGTTTGCTTTTTCGTTTGTTGTGTATCCAGCAACACGAACGAAATCCACACTTGTATAGATAGCGGCGTTTCGGAAGCGTGTGTGGAACGAGAAACAGCTGATATTCAGGCCAGGAATATATTGCTGACAATTATTTTGGAAGTGATTAGGCAAAAGATGGAGGCAAAAACTGTGCGCAAGACTAAAAAGAGAATTGAAATTTTTAACGTGAGGAGAAGATAAATAAAATCAAATAAAAGCAGTTGAGGCAAGACCATGTATTTGGCGAATCACAGAGAAAAAGCATTTTGACAACATTTCTGTGAAAAGTGCTTGGGAAAGTGTTGCTGCACAAATAAATAAAGAATATTGTTGGAAGCTGCCGAGCTTTTTCGACAACTTTGATAAAAAGAAAGTTCCAATAAATTCCTCTTCATCAATTACATTTACTTTATTATATAAATTCCACAAAATCAATAGGCCGTGGCCGTGGGTAAATTGGCATATACGAAATTGGTTGATCGCGAAGATGCTGCTGCACTCGGTGGCTCTCAGATTACAACTACTCATTAGCAATGCAAAAGATTAGCAGCTAAGCACAAGAGTATTTGAGTATGTATGACAGTTAGAATTGTGAGTGGGTTTGTTTACATATATAAGACCGCAACAACAAGCTTTTGACTTAGTTTAAGAGAGAACAGATTTGAAGAGAATTAAATACTAATTGGAACCAGCTGCTGCTCCGAACATCCTCCCCCCCGTTGAAAGGACAGGACTTTCAACAGAATCTTCAACGGGAAGGACGCACAGCTTGTTGACTGCCCGTCTAATGGTTCCAGTGGGTGTGCGCAAATCTGCAACTCTGACCACACCGTCAGATCCAGCGATGGTCTCGATAACTCGTGCTAGTGGCCATTTTAGAGGCGGCAAGTTCTCGTCCTTGTGAAGTAGTGGCCAAGACCAATGCTTCACAATAGATTTAATTTGTAGATTTAACCGGTTTATTATAAGCAGTTGTTAAAGTGCAAGGAGCACAAAAAATATATTTTTCCTTTTAAGTTCTAACGGCCGGCTTTGAATGACAACTAGGTGGCAAGCCCCGATCGCATAGTGTTTGGTCACATTGGGGAAATACCCACCGCCAACGACCAGCTTTTGTCAGAGAACAAAATCCCAACGCTGGAAAAAGGCTAAATAAGCCAGCGGCTGGAGGGGAGTTGGTCACTCCCAGCGGTGGGGCACTCTCTCTTGCTTGGCGGCGTTGGAAGCGATAGGACGTGCACGGGTCAGAGTGGAGCTAGACAGTGAAAACAGTGGAGTGACGCGAGAAAAAGAAGAGGTTTGGCTAAGAAGGAAAGAAACATATCGGTGCAGCAGGGAAACGAAGTGAACATTTTTGTGAAAAATATAAACAGTGAAAGAACAGAACAAGTGAATGACGCCTTACTATTGTTCGGGATCCTATCTAACCCGTCCGCCTTCCTCCTCCTTCAGTATCGGGCGCGGTAGCATCCCGTCCCTCCCCCCCTCTCCCGAGGCGCTTCGACGTGGTTGCATCCCGTTGTCGTGGTCGAGGCAAGTTGGGTTCACCCTTCCTTCTTCCTTGCGGTGGTCGTGGTTTCATCCCGACTCCTCTATCATCCTTCGCTTTTCTCGTCGCACGGCAGACGTGGTCCTATCCCGTTGTCGTGAGCGAAGAAGTCAAACCGGGTTTCCCCTCCCAGCCCCTGCAGCGGTCGTGGTTCCACCCCGACGCCCATGTTAGAGAGGGTCTTTCTCCACTAAGCAGACGACGCCTCGTGGCCACGCAGACACAGAAGCTTTTCCCTACCTCTAGCTCGCGCCCCATCAACATCCTACGGAAGCCGATTGGCCTCCGACAAGGTATATCCTTTCCCCAGCGTCCCAGATCTTACAAATTTTCTTGTGAGAGACCTTGGTAAGACTGAGTAGCATACTTCGGCCAAGGAGCTTCCTTACAAGTGGCGCCCGAGCAGGGACGCTGAGGCGAAAGGGGAAAAAAAAAAAAAAGCCTAAAGATCCATTTAAGTTTTGGGAACGGCGCTTGGGTAGGAGACGAGTTTCCCCAGCAATTAAAAACAAAAGAAAGTATAGGGGAGAAAACCTTTTTCCTCTACTTGCGAGCGTACGTGTTAAACAGTGAATTCGCCGGTCAGTGAAACGAGAAGAGTAAACACGAGAAGAAGGCGAGTCCGGGTCCAAGTACGACATTTACGAACAAGAGAGGAATGGCCAATATGAACGGTAACAGTACTGGTGAGTACGAAGAGGGGATAATTACTAAGAACCCCGGGGTGGGCGTGCGTTGGATTTACTCACGACGCAAGGAGGAGCTTGCGACATGGGCGTCCGAGTTCGGCTTCGACACCGGAAGCCGCGTTGAGGATGCCAGGAAAAATTTCGCCACCCTATTAAACACGGCGACGTTGCCACAGAAAACTTGGACGCTCCTAGCAGAATTGGAGGCACACTATGCCAAGGTGCCACCTAAGTCGAACGATGGGACCGCCAGCACGGGCGTAGACACCATCTCTTTGCCTATCCCTGGAGGCGAAATTCCACGAGCCCCGACACCTGAAAGAGTTTCACCCAGCCGACGACCTACGTTTACGCCTTCAAGGGCCCTTACAGGCACCAGCGAACCGTCCGTGTTGCCTCCGACCGACCCGCCCAAGCCGGCGGGGCTATCTTTTGATGTGTTCTCCTCGACATCGGCAGTTCCTGACCGCATCCGCAAGTGGGGAATACACTTCGATGGACTTGGACGCGCCTAGCAGAATTGGAGGCACACTATGCCAAGGTGCCACCTAAGTCGAACGATGGGACCGCCAGCACGGGCGTAGACACCATCTCTTTGCCTATCCCTGGAGGCGAAATTCCACGAGCCCCGACACCTGAAAGAGTTTCACCCAGCCGACGACCTACGTTTACGCCTTCAAGGGCCCTTACAGGCACCAGCGAACCGTCCGTGTTGCCTCCGACCGACCCGCCCAAGCCGGCGGGGCTATCTTTTGATGTGTTCTCCTCGACATCGGCAGTTCCTGACCGCATCCGCAAGTGGGGAATACACTTCGATGGGGGGTCGGACCCGTTATCCTTCATCGAAGAGCTGGAGGAGAAGATAGTGACCTATGGGCTGGATAAAGACCTGGTTCCTCGAGCCATGTCAGAGGTATTCGTCGATCGAGCCGCGCGTTGGTTTCGAACCAGCCGACTCCAACAGGCGACATGGGAAGCGTTTCGCAGAGAATTTCTGGCTTTTTTCCTGCCACCCCGTTACTTTGAAAGGTTGGAAGACGAGATTCGTGCATGCGTGCAACAGGAGGGCGAGACTTTCAAGGATTATCTAATTGAATTACGGACCAAAATGCATCACGCGGGCTATAAGGAAGACGAAGAGTTGTATCGGGCATATGAAAATGCGGCCCCCGACTACCGGTTGTTCATTAGGCGCCACGAATTCCAGACTCTCACGCAATTGGTCCAGATGGCCGACGAATATGAGAGCGTCAAGCATCAGAGCGTGGTCCGAGCTTCAGCCGTGCCCGCTGCAAGGGTCCCGTTTCAGAGTCCCGCGCCTATCCGCCACCCTAACCCTTTCCGGAACCCCCCTCAGCCGTCGCCCGACAACACTTCGGCGCGTAACACAGTCGGCCTTGCTAGTGGTGTGACTCGCCAAACGGAGCAACCGATCGACGTAAGAAGAGCATGTCGTAATTGTGGTCAGGAAGGCCATTTTATTAGTGCTTGTTCTAACAAGCAGGTCTTGTTTTGTTGGGTTTGCGGTAAAAGAGGGTTAAGAACGTTGGATTGTTGTGATCGAGACAATCAGGGAAACGGTCAGCGTCTCCGCCAGGGCCGGGAGGTGGCGGAGGAACGCATCCCAGAGTCCCGGTCGTAGTTAACCAATTACGAGTGGAGAGAGGTCTGATCGTCGCGACAGTGGAGGTCAGCGGTCAGAGGGTATCGGCCACGATCGATACCGGCGCATCCCGAAGTTTTGTTAGCGAGGCGTTAGCAAATGAAGCGGCCCGACCCGGCGAGGTATGGGATGTGAGCACGAGGATTTCATTGGCAGACAGGTCTAGCATAGATGTGGCCAAACTGTGGCGTACTTGTGTGAAACTGGCAGGTAGCCAAGTGGTCGTGCCGTTACTGGTCATGCCGACTATGTTGGACCAGATAATCCTAGGCATGGATTTCTTGAGTGCCATAGGGACGCAGATTGTCTGCGGAAGTGCACGCTTAGAACTGCGAGCCGACTCTATGCTGTCAGTAGATCCAAGGATGTATCCTGCGGTCCTCGATTCAACCGAGGAAAGAAAGGCACCTATGCCGGATATGGCGCCGCCAATAGTGAGCGATGCTCAACATGCGTTAGCCGCGACTTCGACCTCCGATGCAATACACGATCTGACGGTAGAAAACCAGATTTCTCTGATCGAAGCCGCTGAGAATACTAGTCCAGTTAGTGAGGATGATGACAACGAGGGAGTGAAAATCCAAGGACCCCTGCTGAGACCCGAGATCGAAGAGTTCATCGAGGCCGAGCTCGCTGCGTTTGACAAACTCACAGGCGTGTCTCACATCGCCGAGCACAAGATTGTTATGACGGATAATAAGCCGCTTAAACAGCGTTATTATCCCAAGAACCCTGAGATGCAACGGATTATCAATGCCCAAGTGGACGAGCTCCTAAAAGTGGGCGCAATCGAACCGTCTAAGAGTCCCCACAGCGCGCCTGTTGTCATAGTCAAAAAGAAGACGGAAGAATGGCGGATGTGTGTAGACTATAGGCAGCTGAATGCGCACTCCGTTCCGGACGCCTACCCCGTCCCCAGAATCAACCACATCTTGGAGAAATTGCAAAACGCTCGCTTTATTTCCACGTTGGATTTGAAGCATGGATATTGGCAGATTCCTTTGGCCCTCGATAGTCGAGAATGTACCGCTTTTACGGTACCCGGGAGGGGGCTTTTTCAGTGGCGGGTGATGCCTTTTGGCTTGCATTCGGCTAGTGCTACTTTTCAAAGGGCATTGGATAGCGTCATAGGAGCGGATATGGAGCCTCATGCATTCGCATATCTCGACGACATAATTGTCGTCGGAGAAACCGAAGAGCAGCACCTAGCCAATCTCAAGGAAGTTTTCTGACGATTAAAGGATGCGAACCTTAAGGTCAACAGGAAAAAGTGTTCGTTCTTCAAAGAAAAGTTGGTCTATCTGGGACATGTAGTGAGTCGGGACGGTATTCACACGGACCCGGGCAAGGTCGCGGCTATCAAGGAGCTCAAGGCCCCCACCAGTATAAAAGAACTCCGCCAATTCCTTGGTATGGCATCATGGTACCGCCGCTTCGTCCCTAATTTTGCCATAATCGTGCAGCCGATGACCTCACTGCTTAAGAAGGGAAAGAAGTGGACGTGGGGGTGTGAGCAGCAATCGGCTTTGGCGCAACTTAAGCAGAGTCTCGTCACGGCACCGGTATTAGCATGCCCTAACTTTGCGGAAAAATTCGTCCTGCAAACCGATGCCAGTGACGTAGGATTGGGAGCAGTACTCACCCAGGAGGTAGAGGGGCAGGAGAAAGTTATCGCCTACGCCAGTCGCCGTCTTTTAAAGGCCGAAGAGAACTACAGTACCACCGAGAAAGAGTGCCTCGCAATTATATGGGCTATCAGAAAATTCCGCTGTTACCTGGAAGGGTATCGTTTCGAGGTAGTGACCGACCACTTGGCACTCAGGTGGCTGAACTCAATTGAGAGCCCTTCGGGTAGGGTTGCTCGTTGGGCATTAGAGCTCCAACAGTTTCAATTTGACGTTCGCTATCGCCGAGGGAAACTCAACATCGTGGCTGACGCACTGTCTAGACAGCCATGCGACGTGATTCAACAAGCTGTAGAGCAGGAGTCGCAGTGTAGATGGTTGATCGGTATGATAGCCAAAGTGCGACAGCATCCGGAGAAGTTTGCGGACTATACCATTGAGAACGACCAGCTCTATCGGAACCTGGGACATAGGGCGGATGACGAAGATTATTACCCTTGGAAGCTCTGTGTCGGCAGTGACCATAGGGCCCGAGTTCTTCACGAGTGCCACGGTACGCCGACTGCAGGCCACTTGGGGGTGCGGAAGACGATCACCAGGTTGATGCAGCGCTACTACTGGCCAGGCATGTTAAGAGACGCAGGAAGGCACGTTCGACAATGTGAGTCCTGCCAGAGGTTTAAAGGGTTGCAGATGAAGCCAGCGGGTAAGATGTTGACCCGACGTACCAATGCACCTTTTGACGTACTGTGTGCTGATTTTGTAGGGCCGTTGCCCCGTTCCAAGCACGGTAACACGATGCTGCTCGTCTTTCATGATATTTTCTCCAAGTGGGTTGAGTTGATCCCTTTGCGGAAAGCAACCACTCAGCACGTGCAAAAGGCATTCCGTGAACGCATTCTCTGTCATTTTGGGGTACCTAGGAAATTTGTGTGCGACAATGGCTCCCAGTTCACAAGTAGGTCTCTTAAGACATTTTTCAAGTCATTAGGAGTGGAGCTAGAACATACAGCCCCGTATTGCCCCCAAGAGAATCCTACTGAAAGAACCAATCGGACGGTGAAGACGATGATAGCGCAACTTATCCATGGCAATCAAAGTTCTTGGGATGAGCTATTGCCTGAAATTGCGCTGGCCGTCAATTCCAGCGTGTCCGATACTACCGGTTACACCCCATCGTTTCTCACCCAAGGACGAGAACTACGCCTCCCAGCGACATTGTACGACGAATTGACCCCAGGTACCGCGACCCGTATCTTGGAGCCGGCGGAGAGGGTGGAGAAGCTTAAGGACATTTTCAGGATCGCGGGTACAAATGCGCAACGTGCTTCCCAGGACCAAGGGCGTCATTACAATTTGCGGCGAAGCGAGTGGAGGCCTACCCTCGAGGCGATGGTCCTGCTTCGCCAGCATCCCCTTTCTAAGGCGGCCGAGGGCTTTGCCGCTAAGCTAGCGCCTAAGTATGACGGGCCTTACCGCGTAGTGAAGTTTATCTCCCCCAATCTCGTCCGTCTCCAGCGGCCCGGAGAACGAAAACGCCGAGTAGCCAACATTTCCCAACTGAGGCCCTACTACCAAGGGAACGACGAGAACGAGGCAGGCTCAGAAGAAGAAGGGTACCCTCACTAAAGTATATCTACGCTGGGAAGTTAGCGAGTAAGATAATATAAGACTTTGTATAGAATAGTAACTATTTCCCGTTGTAAGCTGCACCGATAGGCAGGTATATCAAGGTATTGTTAAGCTAGCAAGCCCTGTCCGTTTTCAGATGGATGACGAAGACGTAATCGTGCTGAGCGACGATAGTTCCTGCGACACGGAACCCTGTCCTTCGGAGTACCAGCGACAGGACGAACAGGAGTTTCAGCCCTCGGTGGAGGACCTGTCTGAAGAGGAGAGTGACACAAACCCCGACTTAGATCCGCGAACACCCCGCTACTCCCCCAGTACCGGGGAGGACCCCTGGACCCGTCGGGATCCTCGAGCCAGCAGGTCAAGTTATGGATTTACTTATCAAAACGCTAACGAGGACGCGCGAACACCCCGCTACTCTACGAATTCCGAGGAGGTCCCTTGGACGCGGCACGATCCTCGCGCCAACCGACCAAATTATGGACGGACACCGCACAATGAGCATCTGCCAGCGCTTCACTCGGTGTTTCACACCGAGGAGAACCACGCGAACGTCTACGACGGATGCGTGACCTTTATGCGGGTGCACACCACCACGATTATCATACAGGCACCACTGGCCCGGGGAGAATCCCCGTATTACGAGGAACCTCCCTCACCCCCTTTGGTCGAGAACCAACCACCTACGGAGAACGTCCTCGGAATCTTAGCCCTCACGGAAGGAGACCCAAATGACTCGCCCCCGCGTAAGCGACCTTGTCTGGAGGAAGACAGCCCCTTCACCCCTCGAACGCTCGAGGAGTTGGAATCGGTGAGGCAACAATGCGAGGAAAAGAAAGTCACTACGGGCGGCGTTACCACGGGATCGAGTGATACGCCCTCGGAACCACCCTTCTTTCACAATACAGGTCCGACGCCTATCTGGGACCATGCGAGAGTCGGGAGTTGATGCATGTTTCTCGTACAATGGGGGTGCCACGGCAGGAGAATCCAAGGCACAAGGTCTGGGCATCGGAGAATCACATTGGCGTGTGGACCCGACCAGCCGATTTCCCCACGTATGTCTGCGCCGATTGGAGTCAAGAGACGTCTCGGTGGAGAAAGGTATTAATCGGGCTGTATTATCCGAGAACGACAGGCTTTCGGGAAATTCTCTATCTGCCTTTGTTTGTGCCCCACCAGGAGAACCCCTCGCCGAGTGGGAGGGCGAGGTACTGGACCAGGTTCTGTCCGATTTGGACGACGAACAAGGGTGCGGCCACCTGTCTCTGGACCCCTCCAGCGAGGATACTTGGTCGGAAGCAGTCCAGGGATGGATGTCTTCGGAGAAGGACACTCCTGACCAGGGAACCCCAGACCGGATGACCACCGACGCAGATCTGGTACCTTTGCCTGGGAATTGGCACAACACCGCCGGTACCAACACGCTATCCCGAGGAATAGTGGACAGAATTCTGGATAAGCTCACAGCATTGGACGGTCGCGGAAGACGATCCCGATTTACACTAACGGAAGCGGGATGGAGATACGGGGTTACCCAGAAACCGAATGGCGACCTTTTCATCTGCCCCCGGGAAGAAAGAGGAGGGTGTGAAGTAGTGGCCAAGACCAATGCTTCACAATAGATTTAATTTGTAGATTTAACCGGTTTATTATAAGCAGTTGTTAAAGTGCAAGGAGCACAAAAAATATATTTTTCCTTTTAAGTTCTAACGGCCGGCTTTGAATGACAACTAGGCGGCAAGCCCCGATCGCATAGTGTTTGGTCACATTGGGGAAATACCCACCGCCAACGACCAGCTTTTGTCAGAGAACAAAATCCCAACGCTGGAAAAAGGCTAAATAAGCCAGCGGCTGGAGGGGAGTTGGTCACTCCCAGCGGTGGGGCACTCTCTCTTGCTTGGCGGCGTTGGAAGCGATAGGACGTGCACGGGTCAGAGTGGAGCTAGACAGTGAAAACAGTGGAGTGACGCGAGAAAAAGAAGAGGTTTGGCTAAGAAGGAAAGAAACATATCGGTGCAGCAGGGAAACGAAGTGAACATTTTTGTGAAAAATATAAACAGTGAAAGAACAGAACAAGTGAATGACGCCTTACTATTGTTCGGGATCCTATCTAACCCGTCCGCCTTCCTCCTCCTTCAGTATCGGGCGCGGTAGCATCCCGTCCCTCCCCCCCCTCTCCCGAGGCGCTTCGACGTGGTTGCATC
>JAWNNO010002217.1:0-21037 GCA_035044985.1 Lordiphosa fenestrarum
GGTTATCCGTTTCATATTCTGTGGGTTCAGCTTGGGTCATTTATGTATGTATGCATGTTTGCAAAGATCAAGGCCTGCACAATTTTTGCGGTTGTCTTTTTGTTTGCATCGGTTCATTGGGAAGTGGCTGTACGGATTCTGAATGTATGCTCATACGTATGTGTGTATTATGTTTAATTTGTTCCCTATATATTTATAGAAGCGGGTGTCAAGTTCGAACACCTTAAACTGATGACAGGTGAGGATGTGAAAGAAGCGATCCCTGCTTTCGACTGTAAGCAGGCTTTCCCGTTGTTTAGTGGATATAAATGCTAAACACAGCTACTGAATTCTTCAATATCGTTTAGAATCCATTTTTTAATTAAATTTCCTACTTCATGTGTTCGCAAATGATCATCGAATCTAAAAACTATGTTAGAAGTAGGAATAAATATTAATAAGTCCAAAAAAAAATTGTTATATTTTGTAAGTTCATAAAAAATCTTAAATTCTTTCAATAAATAAATATTTACTTTACATTTGGCTAAAAGTGAGTTTATTTTAGGTGTCCCGAATATCGAATTCTATAAGGATCAGTTTAATCCCGGCAAGACTAAAAACGGGATGAATCTCAATCTCGGCCGTTCTTAATTGCTATCTCGTAGGGAACCAAATTGAGTTCGATAAGAAGGATCAGCTTAAGCCCGGCAAGGCTAAAAACGGGATCAATATCAATCCCGCCCGTTCTAGAATACTATCCCGTAAGGATCAAAATTGAGTTCGAAAAGAAGGATTAGTTTAAGCCCGGCAAGGCAAAACCCGGGATCAAAGTGCTGATCCCGGACGGGTTCAATTTAAGCCATTTCAGGAACACCCCGTTTTAATTCTCGTTTTGGATTGAGTTGATCCCGAATGGATCAATTTTTTGGTTCAGTGTGTGACTTCATTGTTTGTCTTACTAGCATAAGGCCGTATAAATAAAGGTATATTTTAATTCAAGAAAAGCCAAAGTGGTAGGATCAAAAGGTATGAAGTGTACAATGTACATTACTTCATATACTGGACTTTGTTTCTCAAAGGCAAATATCATTATTAATTTGAATACAAATGGCGACATACTCAGGATATTTAAACACCTTGACCATGGTCGGATTTAGATCTTATCCGTTTCATATTCTGTGGGTTCAGCTTGGGTTATTTCTTTTAGCAGGCCAAGAGATAATTTTAGTTAGGCGCTTACGGCAAGGTTTTTTTTTCTCACACGCAGAAAGATCTTACGGTGTGTAGGCTGCAACTGGAAAAACGTTGATTAAGCAGGGTTCGTAAATTAACACACATTATTTTTAACACGAGAAAAATTAACACAATGAAAAAATACAGTGTGTAAAAAATTTTTTATTTTCACACGTGTAAATAACATTTTTTTTCACAAGAAAAAAATTATTTTTTTCATGAAACTAACACGATCATTTTTCTTACGCATGATTCTATCACGCGTGTGAGAAATTTTAGCAGCCTTCTGTAAAAAAAAATGAGAGCAAATTTTTTTCACAAAATTTCTCACACGCGTGTAAAAAATTTTCAGAATATTTTTTTCACTGCATTGGTGTTGGTGTGTATATGAGAGTCAGCTGTGTGTCGTATTCTCGTGCGCGGCTGCGGCTCGGCCAGGCACACTGAGATGACAAACGGGGGTGGAAAATTTTAAGACGCGAGTGCCTGTGCCTGAGGGCCATAAAAATTGCGATCGGCTGCGTTCTGACCAATCAATGATGTTATTTACACGTGTGAAAATAAAAATTTTTTTCATTGATGTCATATGACTGAAAAATATCATTTGTGCATTTTACGAACCCTGTGATTAAGTGATGCTTAAAGAACATGATGCGTGTCAAATAACCAAATACCACTGTAAATTAATAATAATTAGCACGTATTCATTTCTAACTATTTGCCATTGACCACAGGTTTGAATTCATTTTTTTGTTAAACAGGTGCTCTTGTTGCCGATTTAGATATGATTTTTAGCATTAAATCACTTTTCACAAACCACTTACCAAAATGAGTATTCATAGCTGGACTTAAGTTGTATTTGAAGTTGTACCAGAAATTAATCAATCTGCTGCTACAGGTTATGTAAGCCATGTGGTCGTACACTCCATATATTCGAGGTCGTGTATGCAGGGACCACTGTACAGCGACGGATGATCTATAACTTCAGTAGATCCAATATGTTACAACATCCTATGGTAGCAAAAATGTCATCTAAGTGGCCTATAAGCTACTTAGAGTGGTTGCGGGACTATGCTGGTACATAAAGGCTAGGCTCGGTCGGTGCAAAATTGGAAGATCGATTCCAACGAGGTATGGCCATAGGCACACCTATGTCATTGCACCAGGAACAAGGTTGGCACACATGTCTAAGCCAGGAGTCTGGTTTAGCCACCAGCAAGTAATCGGAAATAAACCAGTCACAGGCTCAACCTAACCTCGATCTGGGAGCACCATGGGATGAGCTCCTACACAGAAAAAAAAAATCAAGCCATCCGGGATTAAATCAATCCCAAACGATGTCAGAAGTCGGTCAATCCCGGATTTTCTCATTCCAAGTACGAATTGGATTGACTTGTTCTCGGATATCTCGGCTCCAGATCGACCTTTGCTTGAAATTTCAATCCGAATGTCGAGATAAATTCATTTCACAATCACAAAAGTCTAGGCGACATCAGTGGCTCTGGGACGAGTTATTATTGGGACTAGTGCCAGTGTCGGCTATCAATATTAACAATATTTAGCCCAAATGGGATGACTGACTGACCACTGACGATATGGTCGTTTTATAATGAATGGCCAGAACCAATGCAAGGCATGGAGTAACCCCCTGAGGAGGCTGTATGTGTGGCCGAATGCTGTCCATGAAACACACGTTGAATCAGCGGGTGTATTTTAGCAAGAGTGTTTGCATAGAATACTCACTCTTGGTTTCTTTAAATTGTTATTGCGATAATTTCACAGTTTTTGCCGGACGCAAAAGGCGTATGTATTGGCATGAAGAGTTAGGTTAGGCAACACACTTGATTTATTTTAATTAACTTTTAATTGCACAACTGCTCACTTTGGCGACCACGAGGAGAAAAGATCGAGGTGGCTGTCTGATAGAGCCAGAAAGTCAGCTTACTTGCCAATTTTCTTTTTAGCTTTCCTTCCGATATGCACAGTTCGGAGAATGCGAGGAGAAAAGGAATTGACGATCCAGTTTGTGCTGCCAACCTGAGGCCTGGTGTTCATTCGAACAAAAGTGAAGCCATGAACATGATCTTGGAGAATAACCAACACGTACTAGAATGGGGATTCGGTGGAAACAGGGCTACACTCCCTAGTACCCATCATCGAGAAAGCAATGTACCAGCAAAAGTTTGGCATGGGACTCGTTAATGTAAAACTCGCCGGCGCGCCTCATGGCGGAGTACTGCCCCGCTCTCTATGGAAGCTTCTAGTTAATGAACTAGAAGTGAAGTTTCGCGTGAAAGAACCTAAGATAACCGCATATGCCTACAATATAAGCATAATTAGTATGGGAAAAGGTTCGCGTCATTATGATTTTTGTATTGCTTATGTGGTATATAAATTTGGTTGATAATGCTTTCAACTTGAGCCTCTGTGCAATCCATCGCATTTCTTCAGTTACTTCAGCTGAGATACTTCAGCTGAGTATTGTTCGTAGACATCCACCAATTGAATATCAGCACCTGCTCTGTCATGAGTGCGCTACCTACTACAAAAATAATCCCCATATTTGGGAATATGCCGTGTATTATTTATAGTGTTTAATGTGCTTGCTTCTATGGGTTTCAAGCATATGACTATTGTTGCACCTCTGCAAGCGGTAACTTACATTCAATATTTTCGCTTAACGCTTCATCCTTTTGTGAATGCACATGAATTCCTTTAGAATAGGATGGCTTCTCAAAATAATCATACCCAGAATACGCCCGATTTTTAATTGGAAATCCATACATTGAGCTCAATTGATCCCCATAATATAATATTTGATCATTGTTATTTTTTTTGTCTTTGCTTTTTCTGAAATGAAAATAAAAATTTAGTAAGATGGGCATTTCCACAGAAAGGTCCACCTAGACCAAAAAATTAAAAGTTCTCAAAAACAGCATGTTATATCAAATTTTCAAGAGAAAACAATATAGTTGAAGTACTCTAAGCTAATCTTACAACTATTCATAACCCATATCGGGATTTTCGAATGCAAAGCCGCACAGAATCCGTTTTTCTCATTTTAATCGTTGTTTTGCAGGTTTTTTTTCTTAAAAAGTGCCTATTATGTGTTGGGGAGATAACGCACTGCGACCAATCCTGGCTATTGTGACGCCTGCTGAGTTTACAACTCTCCTAGTAACAGGCCAGGATTTTCGTGGGTTCTAGGTTACTTATCTTGTTGAGGGGTAAGCTGTGTTCCCCAAAACTGTTGAATCTGCGCCTCGCTAGAGCATGGCAGTGTGCTAGTATGTGTTCAGAGGACTCCTCCTACTCTTTACAGAATCTACATAATTGGGTGTGTGTTATTCCCAACTTGTGTAGGTGACCCCGCAGCCTGCAATGACCCGTGTAGAGCCCTGTCAGGCTTCAGAGGACATTCTTTCCTTGATGGATCAATTTCTGGAACCTTTTGAGATTGTGGTTCACTATTAATGCTTTTGCTTGTCTCATGCCCCTGGTGTTTGCCCAGGAGGCTGTTCTAAGCATATTCTCTTCCTTTCTAAGGAGTTCCCTAATGGTGTGTTGGCCTATGCCACAATAGGGTTCTGGTCCTTCCATTGCGGTGGCTGCACCCTTAGATGCCAGTTCGTCGGAATTTTCATTTTGCTTGTGTAGTAGTATGGCATGAGCACCCTCACTGTTAATGTAAGCTAACATATGAATATGGCATGAGCACCCTCAATGTAACTGTACACTAACATAGCACTGTAAGTTAACATTGTTCAACATTGTGAAATAAATGGCATTCTGCAAGTGACGGTCAACGAGGAAGCGTGTGTGTGTTGCCTACAATATCAGAAGTGGGATAAAGACAATCGCCTAAAAGAAAAATTGTTATATACCGTGTTATTGCCATATATCAAGTAAAATGGAGACAATTGGCGTGGACGACTACATCACGGCAGAGCTACGCAATTGGTTGGGGTATCTTGGGCTCCCCAAAAACGGAACAAAAGCCAACATGGCGGCACGCTTGAGCGCGATTGCGGTAGCTGCGCGTGGCGAGTGCCCACCCGGGGCGGACATGGAGGACCGAACATCAAAGATCGAGGAAAATTTGATGCAAAGTTGATGCAAACGTCACCAACGCTAAGCAGGTGGCCAAAATCAACAACAACAACGACGACGGCGCGGATTATGGCGAATTTTTTTTCGCAACATTTCTGCGAGCAATTGGGTTGCTCAATTTAAGGCGATCGCAAACGTATACAAGTTGGACGACGACATAGTGCGTATGCTGGTATTGTCCAAGCTTAAGGACCAAGCTCAACTTTGGTTTCACTCGAACGAAAGTTACCTCTCCATGCCAGTGGACGATCTTCTAAAACTACTAGTCGAGTCGTTTGAGACAAAGGAAAGTAAAATGATGGCACGACGCAAATTTGAAAGCCGCACCTGGACAGTCAAAGAGGATTTTGCAACCTACTTCAAGGCAAAGTCGCTGCTGGCGTCGCAAGTGAACATCAACGACGAAGAGCTGGTAGACAATATCATCGAGGGGATTCCAGACATGCAGTGTTTCACGCTGCCAACTCAACTTTTACAGTCGTTCACAAAAGTAAAACTCACCAAAGTGATACAAGGTCCGGCCCGTGACCGCGCCAACGTGGCTCGCAGTGCTATTACCACTGGTCCCGGTGACACTACTCCTACTGGAAACCAAGGGGCTGTTGGTGCTGCAAACAGATGTTACAACTGCAACTCCATGGGCCGTAAGTCAAAACGAGAGTGGGGCGCCTGCTATGGATGCGGAAGTGTTGAGCACCGCGTGTCAAATTGCCCACAGAAGAAGTACCCCGAAAATGAGGACGTAAGGAATTTAGTCTTTATTTTAAGCAAAACAGTGATAATTCTCTTATTACAGAAATGTAATGGCCAATATTAAGTTGTATAATTTGAATTTCTAATCGTGGCTGACGAGTCAATGGGCTACAATGTAGTTTTGGGAAGGAACTTTTTGAAAATTGGTAAATTTAGACTTTTAAGCGAAATTTTTTTGGAGACTGATAATACTGGTGTTCACGAAAACGATTGCAGACGAACTGGTTGCCTTACAAATGATAGATTGGAAAATGACAGATTGGAAAATGATAGATTGGAAAATGATAGATTGGAAAACGTTATAAAAACTGGTTGCTTAAAAATTGATTCTGTAAATGATGACGTCTTGAAAAAAATAAATTTAGAGAACAATTACGAGGCCGATATCCTAACGAGTGACCAGATAAAAAATATCACGGCCCCAAGTAAGTGTTCTTTTCACACGAGCGTCGGGAAAGTTGAAAATTTAGACAACGTATGTGATATCCTACCTTTAGAATATCCAGAGTCGAAAGAAAGTTACAATCTAACGATTGGGAAAAGTGGCGGTTACAATGTGTGCCAAAGACTAAAAAATATTTTTGAAAATCATTATTTTAATGCTAAAAGACCGGAAGCCCATAACACGAAGTGCGAAATGAAAATTAACTTAAAAAGTCCAAAACCTTTTCACTGCCCCCAAGACGCTTGTCGTTTGCGGAGAGAAACCAATTACAGATTTTGATAGATGAGTATTTGTCAAAGGGCTATATTCGTGAAAGCGAGTCACAGTATGTCTCAGCAGTTGTTCTCGCCAAGAAAAAGACCGGCGATTTGAGAATGTGTATGGATTATAGACCTTTAAACAAACAGACAGTCAAAGATAATTACCCCATACCGCTAATAGACGATTTGGTAGACAGTCTGTCGGAGAAAAAATGGTTTACAAAGCTTGCATGCCTTGAGCAGAAACACTCATGTCCTAACGATTGACTCAAACAGCTTTGAAGAAAATCTGATAATTTGCCAGAACAGAGATAAAAAACTGAAAGACTTGCGAAATTTTTTGCAAATTTCAGAACACAAAGATTATGAGATGAGAAATGGTGTAATATATAGAAATAAAGGTAGCGAAACCCTGTTATTTTACGTCCCCGAGGAAATGGAAGGTCACGTGTTATACAAATATCACGACGAGCTTGGTCACGTAGCGACAGACAAAATGGTTGAAGTCATTTTGAAAAGTTATTGGTTTCCGAAAATTAAAGTTAAAGCAAAACGACACGTCGACAATTGTCTTAAGTGCATCACGTACTCGCCGAAAAGTGGTAAAGGTGAAAGATTTTTAAACAGTATACCGAAAGGCACCATTCTGTTTGAAGTTTTACATATAGACCATTATGGACCCGTCGACAGAAGTAGATCGAAAAAACATACTTCCGCGCGTACAGTCGACCAAGGTGTATAGTCTCCGATAGAGGTAGCTGTTTCACTTCAAAAGAATTCGAAGACTTTTTGGAAGAGAATGGAGTTAAACACATTAAAATTGCCACAGGATCACCACAAGCAAACGGACAAGTAGAAAGAAGTAATAGAATCATTGGGCCAATGATTGCCAAATTGGCAGATCCTGATAATGGCTTATATTGGGATACAGATTACCTTAAACAACACAAAACACAGATCCGTCAACCAACACCCCAGTAACATGTTGTTTGGCGTATCCCAGAAGGGGAAATCAGTTGACGATCTTCGAGCATGCTTAGGTGAGTTGGAAGATACGGAGTAAACGAGAGATTTGGAGAGCATAAGAGAAAAGGCCAGCGTACAGCAAAGAAAGTACAACTGTCAAACAAACAGTACTTCGATTCAAAACGACAGGAAGCACATAAATATAGAGAAAATGATCTTGCAATGGTGAAAAATTATGACTCGCACGCAGGAGTGTCGAAAAAGTTAATTCCGAAGTTTAAAGGCCTATATAAAATAACTAAAATTTTACGCAACGACAGGTATATATTGGAGGACGTTAATGGATTTCAAATGTCAAGAATACCATATAAAGGAGTGTGAGCTGCAGACAATATGCGACAGTGGCTCGAAACCAAACATAATGATCTTCTCTCTTCTTCTCTTCTATTCCAATCCCTAGGCGGGACATAGGGCATCAATGAAATAATGATACAGAGTCAAAAGTTAATTTGGTAAACTAGATTAAGCTAATGCTAAGAGATCAGGAGCTCTCTAGTTAGGATTGGCCGATTGTAGTAGTATGGCAAGAGCACCCTCACTGTTAATGTAAGCTAACATATGAATATGGCATGAGCACCCTCACTGTAACTGTAAGTTAACATTGTTGAACATTGTGAAATAAATGGCATTCTGCAAGTGACGGTCAACGAGTAAGCGTGTGTGTGTTGCCTACACTTGTCCTTGTCATTTTGCTTGTGCTTTCATATTGCTGTGTCCTGGTATGCAGCGTAGGGACAGGTTGTTCCTGCGGCCTAGTTGGTCCAGTTGGTTCTTTGTCTCTAAGACGAGCTTAGAGGTGAACTTATTACTGCTAAGCGCTTTGAGCGCTGCTTGACTGTCTGAGAGGATAGCAATTTCTCTATTATGGTAGTTTTTCTCCATATTAAGGTCTGCGCATCGGGAGATGGCACATACTTCCGCTTGGAATATGCTTGTTAATTCTCCCTTTGACTTAAACGTTTTCGTTCCAGGTCCGTCCACCCCAAGTTCAGTTCCTTGGGGTGTCAGAGACCCGTCTGTGTACCACTAAATTGTGTGTGGTTGCATTTTATAAGTTTCTTCTAGGGAGGTCTATTCTCTCTTGTTATTTTTGAATACAGTGAAATTCCTGTCGAAGTGGAACTCTGCCAACATTTCATTCATGGGTTGGAGGATAATAGGGATTTCCTTCTCCAGCTTGCCAGAGTCCCGTAAGCTTACTATGTGGTTCCTACCTACTCCTTCTGCTGTCAGTCTAAGCAGTGTTGCTTTTTTCTATAGGCAGTTGGTACGGTGAAGTGGTGTTAACTCCATCAAAACTTCTAGAGCCGCTGTCGGGCAGGTGCGCATGGCTCCGGTCATGCATATGCATGCCAGCCTTTGCAGCTTTTGCAGCTGCGTCCCTACAGTGAGGAGGTTTGCTCTGTCTCCCCATACGACAGCTCCTTACGTGAGCATCGGTCTCACCACCATGAGGTATAGCCACCGGAGTATGTGTGGTGCCCAGGGCTGCAAACCCAAAAAATTCGTGGATCTCCGGCTCGCGGGTTCTAACCAAAATTTACCAATGGTTCAGGTTCAGAATTTGGAGGTTCAAGGTTTTTGGGCCAAGGTTTTGGTTTGAACCTTGGTTCAGCCAAGTTTTATACACGTTTTTATAGTAAGCGACCTAAAACCGACATAAACTGTTAGGGAATTGTCTCGATTTTGGGTTGGAATGGGATTTCACAATACTTTATATAAATAGAAACACTTTCACACAGCTCATGAACATCAAAGCAATGACTAAGTGCTTCTACTTATATAAAGTATTGTGACGAAATAAAAACTTCAAAGTACTGGATACAGCCCTTAAAGTAAACTGCAATTTCGTAGTCCACATACGAAAAGTGTTTCCACAGTAATGTGGATAATTCTATCAGGATAACAGAAGAAGTCACTGGGAAATGGTTCAAATCTATCATTTTAGTTGAACCGAACCGAAATTTTGGGTTCGGAGCGGGTTCAGGTTCAGCTTTAATACCTTAAGAGGTTCGGTTCAAGGTTCGGTTCACAGTAGTCTGAAAGTCGGAATTCCGGGTTCGAACCGGTTCGGTTCAAAACCGGTTTGCAGCTCTGGTGGTGCCATGCCCCACGATTTTCCGGCTATGCTCCTGCATGTGTATAATGCCCTAGTACACTTACTAAGTGTATACTCTATGTCAAATCTTAGTCTGTTGTCAAATAAATATTTGACCTCCTTTCCCGGTGCGATGAGACAGCCGGATAGATTTATTGGCCTCATTCTACTGGGCTTGTATCTTCTGGTGAACAATACTATAATGGTTTTTGCAGGGTTTAGGTTGAGCCCAACCTCCTTGCGCCAATCAGACGTCACTTTCAACCCCCTCTGGACTATGTAACATAATGTTTCTTCGTATTTTCCTCTTGCAAGGATTACGATGTCGTCTGCGTATCCCTGGCATGTTATACCTTGGGATGCGAGTCTATCTAGCAGTTCATCCACAAGTAGGCTCCACAGCAGTGGGGAGAGTACTCCTCCCTAAAACAACCTCTTGTTGTGGTTACGGTGATGGATTTTCCACCTTCTCCTGCAGAGGCTTCCCTGCATCGTAGGAGTAAAACTATCCATATGCCTATTGTGGGACTTACTCCTCTTCTGATAAGAGCATCTTTGACAGCACTATGGGACGTGTTGTCAAATGCTCCCTCAATGTCTAGAAAGGCGCAAAGTGCCATTTCCTTCTCTTCTTTTGATTTCTCGAGCATTTTCCCGAGCTGATACAGTGCCGTGTCTGTTGAACGGCCTGCTCTGTACGCGTGCTGCGTTGGCTGGAGGGGTGCCTCCTTAAACAGCGTATTGCGTAAAAAAAAGTGTATATAGATTTCATTGAATTTTGCCATCTAAAATCATTGTATGGGTACGAAGAGCAAATGAACATTGCACAGTGGTTGGGCTTGTATGGAGCCGCGGCCATAAATACTTCCCGTTGAGATATCGAAAAATTTGCTAAAAATCCGAGATATATTTAGATAACATTCTGTAAAAATTGGTGGAAGTCGACCTCCCCACCCCCCTTCCTCACCAGCGATTAAATATATAAAAAAGTGAAAATAAAAATGAAATTATAAAAATGAATGAAATTTTAAGTTTAGCAAGTATCTTCCAATAAATCCAATGTGGATGATAAAAATTTCGATTTATCTTGATAATTTTCTTTGACCTGTTATAAAAGGGTCTGATCTCAAAAGAAGTGTTTTAATCAAATCTGTATTTGTCAACACGCGGGACATCTTTCGTGTATGTTGCAGCCGGCACTTTTTTATTTCCTTATTGTTGGACTCTGCAGCTTCCTCTGAGAGCTCTCCAATCGACAGCAACGCGTGCTCTATCACCTTCGGTCCATGAATTAAAATTTTATGCACTGTTGCTGGAAGATAGTACCAAGGATACATTTTGATTAGCTGCTTAGCCGTTTCCAATGCATAGGTTTCGAATTTTTGCACATTAATGGTGTATCTTCATGCTAAGACTTGCAAAATCGTTGCGCATCGGGTTATCAATGCTTCATCAATGCCTGTAATATCAGATGCCAAATTCGGGTTGCAAAAAAATTTTCTGGCTGTATTTCCGTCATTGGAATTTCCTCTGCCTCCATCCCTTGGCTTATCAATAATTAACCCCATTTTATCGCGAAATTCCGCTTGAACTTGTTCCTTTCTCTTCGATACTTTAAGCTTTTGTTCTGGTGATCTTGCTTGATACACTTTAATTTCCAATTTATAAGAAATGTGTAAAAAGTATTCAAAGAAGCGTATATAGGCATGAAGTGGCGATAAGCCGAATTCAAAATACTTCTTCTCCACTTCTCTTAAAAGACATTTTTCCAAATCATTCATTTCTGTAGGTATTGCTCCGCATATAAAGCATTTCATAGAGGATGTATTGCTTAACGCGTTGCACACCTTACCATCTACCATAGTAAGTTGAAGGGTGTGATTTATGAATAAGATTTTATTGGGAATTGCAAATTCGGTTGGCTTTAAGTTGCTTATTTTATTCTTGAAGTACTGCTCTTCTTCAACGGATAGTGTGGCGGTCTCCTTTTTAAATTGAAATCTGACCGGCCTACAATAGCGTGTAGATGATGGCCTGGGATTTTTCCATATATCTTTAGAGCCACTTTCAGTTACCAGCTGAAGTGGGACGTACGATGTTACAAAAAGGCTTCTGTCGTTGTCATTACAGTTTGAAAACTTTTGTTTGTATTCACTGTGCCCAGTACTGCCATCAAAACCCCATTTTCCAATTAATGTTAAATTATTTTTTTCGACTTCTGCATATGTTTTGTCTACTGTTATGTTATTTGGGTATCTCAATGTTTTGAATTTGAGGATTTTCTCATAGCTTGGCAGTATATTGTAAGAAGCTTCACAATTAATGAATTCACGAATAAGCAAGTATTGGTGTTTCGTTAATCCGGTGTCCATTAAAAGCGATAATACCTTTTTCAATATTTGCTTCGGATGACTTTAGACTCGGTGGAAGTTCGGAAGAGCGCAAAGCAAAAGCTGCAGACTCATCATGTTTTGCTAACAGGGCTATCCGACGACGTTTAGTCCTTTTTGAGGACTCAGCAAAATCAACTTTGGGGCGTCCACGATCAGCACTCGGAAGCATTTGTTGAGAAAAACAAGTGGGCTTCAGTATAATAGTTTCCTTCCTGTTCAGCCAATCGGATTGATATTGTATTACTGAACTCTTAATACGTTTGTACTTAACCCAATATATATTAGCAGCTACACTTAACATTTATATTACCTTAAAACATTGACAAACACATTGATAACACTCATTAAGGGGGAATCGGGGGGTAACACAACTAAAACTCAAACTAAACATGAAAAAGACGATCACAAAATACACAAAAAATATTAAATCGATTATGTTAATTTCACAAGAAAAATATGACAATTAATTTAAGTATCAATATCTATATTTAAAGTAAATACCTTCAACCTCAAAATGCATTTTAAATATTTAAATTATGAGCACTATAGCAATAGTTTGACCAATTTGAACTGCAATTTTGTTTTGTAAAAATGATTTCTAAGCGCTGCAGCGCTGCAAAAATGAACACGTGTTCGCGCTTTGTATTCTATTTTTAGAAGTCCCGTTAGAATTTCAGCCAAAACCGGTTTGCCATCAAGAAATTTGAACATTTAAGAGACAATTTGTATAAGTTGTGCCCAAATATTTCGTGATCGATTTTTTGATTTTTGGCCTATGAACGCAAACACAGTGCATTGGTAATTTCCTCATGATTTCCTAGAGACAATAATGAATCATATACTGCAGACATTGTATCAATTAGCTGCCGCAATGCTGCTGCCGATGGGTGTGACATTCGAGGGATCTCGAATAATTTTGATGTATTATCAAGAAAAAAATGGCAGTCATTGTCATAGAGAAGTTTAAGACTAGCCAAAGCTTTGAGATAGTTTTTATCGGATATTTGAAACGCCTTTACATTACCCAACGCTTCGCCAGATAAGCATGAAATCAAATAATTGAATTTCTCGACGTCTGGTAATGATGAATCCTCGTGAATCAATTTGTTAAACAGGCTAATAAAGTTTTTATATTCAGCATATTTCCCATCAAATTTAGGGAATGACTACTTTGGCAACCGTATATGCGGAGCTGCTACAAATGAGCACTCAGCAACACTTGCATGCTGTTCATGAGGGATCAGAGACTTCAATTGAGCCTTCGTACAGATGCATAGTTCTTCTAATTCTCTCCGATAGTCGTCAGTCTCATCTTTATTTTCCAATAACTCTAAACGACATTCGAGATCAACTTTATTAATTGAGATTGTTCGGGCTTCAATTCCCTTTTTTATTCTCAGAATACTTTTGACGAGACTCCTGCGTGTCTTAACTAACGCCTCTTTATCCTCAGCTGGTAAAGCGGGGGCCATAGTGCTTCGTGACTAAGGTCAGTTAAGAAATTTGGTGCGAACCTTTCAATAAACCCACTCGGTACCTAATGCAATATTAGCAAATTGGTGGATGTTTAAGTAAACAAAGTGTACAAAGTAATATGTGTACGTAGGGTGACAACCAGATGCACCTGTTATTTATGTATACGAACGTACATTCCTTAATTGGAAGTACAATAAAAGTTGAAATGAACGAAAGAATGCGCTATGCCAGCGTCATTAATTTGAATGCGTGATGTTAATAAGCAAGTATTTAGCAGCAATTGCTTAAATCCAAAGATGCATTTCGTTTCAATCATTTCACTTTTTCACTGCATTTGCTCCACTGTGAAGCGTATATACATGTATGTGTATTAGGCATATTACTAAATTTTAGAATCAAATTTACATGGTCCTACACGACGGGTGATACCATCAGAATACTAAATACACGAATCTTAGGTCTGTTGCGCGAAAAAACGTTCTGCAGGAATCACGTCAAAGTCTGAAATCTGGGTTTTCGAGGAATAACTTGAGAAATACTCATCCTAGAGGGGTCGAATATTCCCGCGACCCCACTTACTTTTACGATACGCAACTTTCGTCCATACATCAAAAAGCTCTACGACAGTTTTTAAGCCTGGTCTCCACACAAAAGCTGATTCGTATTATGATCAGGGATGCAAACCGGTTCTGAACCGAACCGGTTTTGAACCGAACCGAACCGCTTATTCCAGCCGGTGAACCGAACCACAAACCGAACCGGCTTCCTTTAAGAATTGATGAACCGAACCCGAGTCCACAAATAAAAACGGTTCGGTTCGGTTCAGCGCTCTGACGAGTTTTAAGACGGGAGTCGCTTATCTCTAGCCAATGATACTTATTATTTTGGGGATTTGAATCGTTTCCCCAAGACAATTTTTTTACATATCGTTCGACTCTCTACATTCTTACCTATACCGTAACTTTTAAGGATGACCTAACGAAAATTTAAGAACAAGTAATTCTGAAAGTCTTCTGTAATTGCCCTTCGATCTCTTAATATACGTACCATCAATGAACATTCTTTCCTCTAGTGGACAATATTTGGAATTTTCTGTAATACATTCACCTTAATTCAATGCTAACCAGGAGAGTTTTTATACTTTTCCATTCTAATCTTTTCTGGCCGACATTCTCTGTTTTCAAAGATCATTCCTCTAGGATCTTATAGACGAATCCTTTGAATCTGGCACAATATATTATATTTGCGACATTCTTCTAAGGGTTTTAAAGATATTCAAATGGATTATAGGAATTCAATTTGAAAGTGTGCAAAAGTCACAATGTCCCTTTGTGAACCACTGAACCGAACCGGAACCACGGTTCAGTCAGTTCCAAAAGCCGTGTAATTAACCGAACCGGCGGTTCAGAAACTGTCTGAACCACTGAACCGAACCAGTAATTATATTAGATTGGTTTGCATCCCTGATTATGATATCGATTATTATAAGCTGAAGCACACGGTAAAGGAAAAAGTAGGTCGTTGCCTATTTATCAAATATAAAAATAGCACTTCTTTTGTCGTAATTGTTTCTATCACAAAAATGTCGTTTCGCAGTAGTTTGACCATAATAAGAAACGAGAGCGTAAGTTAAAGTCGGCCCTGCCCGACTTCGAAATACCCGTTACTCAGCTCAGCTCGGATAAGTATGCAACATTTTTTTAACTCGGCCATTTATTATTCGATCCTTTTGAAAATGAGATTGTAGATATTGGCCACATAGACTACACTGCAAAATCTGAGCTCGATATCTTAAAAATTGTGGGAGTTATTCAATATTTTTTAATGCGGGGGCGGGAAGGGGCGTGGCCAAAATTTGAAACAAACTTGATCTGCCTACAGACAATACTAACTTACGTATAAAATTTGGTTGCTCTAGCTCTTCTAGTCTCTGAGATCTAGGTGTTCATACAGACGGACGGACGGACGGACGGACGGACAGACGGACATGGCTATATCGACTCGGCTGTTGATGCTGATGAAGAATATATATACTTTATGATATCGGCGATGCTTCCTTCTGCCTGTTACATACATTTGCACGACTTTAGTATACCCTTTTTACTCTACGAGTAACGGGTATAAAAATGCAAAGAAATGGGAAAAAAACTTATCTTCAAAACTGCGAGAGTTTCCTGTTATTGATATATTGCCATATAGCTGAATTATCGGAAATTCCAATGGATTCTGTTATACTTGGCAGATTTTTTGCATTGGCTAATCACGAGAAGATTAAAAAACTCGTATTAAAATTCCAGGGCTATTAATTAATTTGTGGAGCAAACTTAATGTACCTACTATCGCTGTGACTTCAGTTGAACGAAAAATTGCCAAGCTTGTCGGAAAATACCATACATTTTCAAAATATCGCAGTGGGATAAGCTTAGCTTTGAATACAGCTTTCGATATTAGCAAGTTAAACGCTCAAGAATATGAAACCCGAAGAGAATTTGCAGCAGCCCAAAATGAACCAGAGGACACAGAGGACCCATTCGACACGGACGACACAGAAGACTATAAGCCACCAGATACATTTAAGGCAGAACGTTCTTCCACGAAAAATGCAGTGGATTTAGTTACAAAAGGAAAGATTAGTACTAGAAAATCTGCTAAACTTGGTGAACTGCTGGCGGATTGAGGCGTTGAGATGCCAACACCTTCACAATCCGGAGTTTATAAAGCTGTCATAAAATCAGCGATGCGTCTTATGGAATCATTGAAACAGGAGCTAAAAAATGATTCTTGGTGTCTTCATTTTGATGGTAAGAAAATTGGAAGAAAGGTAGTTCAAGCTGTTGTTCTTAAGAATGCTACTCGTGAAATAAAGCTAGCCGTGCTGGTCCTTGAAAACGGCCGATCGTTGACCATATACAATGGTATTAAAAATATACTAGAAGAATTCCATCTCTGACACTCTATAAAAATGATAGTATGCGATACGACCAGCGTTAATACCGGCAAGAAATCTGGTGTTGTTGCTTTATTGCAATTGTACTGCCGATCGAACGGTATTATAGAGCCCCAGTTTGTTGGTTGTCAACACCACATTCTGGATTTGATTTTGAGGCACGTTAAAACACCACACACTCTGAACTTAAAATTCATTTCTTGTAATACCTAAACAAATAACATAAATGGAAAATGTTAATTTTTTTTATCACTACGAATCAGCTTTTGTATGGAGACCAGGATAAAAAACTGTCGTAGAGCTTTTTGATGTATGGACGAAAGTTGCGTATCATAAAAGTAAGTGTGGTCGCGGGAATATTCGACCCCTCTAGGATGAGTATTTCTCAAGTTATTATTATTATTATTTATTTATTTAATATCCCAATGACACGAGACATATAGCTTATAAATTAAGTCATTGGTCACAAAAGGTGTTACATTCAATTAATTAATTAATTACATCATAATAAAACTTAAAACTAAATTTGATTATTTTTATAATTTTGTGGAATAAATTAAATTAAAAGATTTATGTGGAAAACGGCCCTAAATTAAATTAAATTAAATTGAGATGGAATTAAAGTGTGCCTGTAAATGCTCAAATAATTTATCTTTGAAATGCGTTGCGCTCCTAATGCTCTTAATACCATGCGGTAGATCATTCCAATAGCGAACTGCCTGTATAAAGAATTGTTTGTCTTGGCTCGCGAGTTTAACACGTTTGCAAACTAGATTGTTGGTCCTTCTTGATGACACAAGCTGTAAATTTTCAAATAAATAGTTAGGCTCTCTAGTAGTTAAAATCTTATGTAGCAGTATTAATATTCTGAGTTTTATCCAATATTCCAGGCTTAAGTCAAAAATTTTATTTGCGTAACTAGTAATATGATCTCTTCGATCCCGATTAAATGCATATCTTGCAATGGAATTGAACGCCACTTTTAGTTTCTGCATGCTACCAGCATCACAGGAACCAAAAATTTCAATTCCATAAAAAAGGGTTGGAATTAGACATGATCGTGCAACTAAAAGTCTAAGATTTAGAGGGATGAGTTTTTGCGTTAGAGACAACTGTCTTATAGTTCCGAATATTTTCCCAGTAGCTTTTGCAACATGGTTACTCCATGTAAGAGTGGAGTTAAATTGGATACCAAGGTTTGTGGCTTGCTCAGCATATGCTATTTCAGTGTTGTTGACAACGACTCTTGGAAGATCACTGACGTTCAAAGGCTTTTTGTAGATAAGCAAGCAAGTTGACTTATTTGGGTTTAGACACAATCCATTTGATTTCGCCCAGTTGCTAATTTTCAAAATTTCATCATTCGTAATTTTAATACACTCATTAAGCTCTAGTAAAGGACGACTAACATATAGTTGTACATCATCAGCATAAAGATGGACATTACAATCACACAAACATTCAGGGAGATCATTAATATACAAAGAAAACAATAACGGTCCAAGGACTGAGCCTTGGGGAACACCTCGTGAAAGAGGCAAAAACCCGGAAACGCGTGTTTCCGTAACTACTGCCTGTTCCCTATTACTAAGGTAAGTTTCGATTAGACATGTTGCGTTTGGCGAAAAATTATACATTTTACTTAGTTTAGTACATAATATTTTATGATTTACTGTGTCAAACGCTTTGCTGTAATCTAATAATGTTAAGCAAGTAACATTACTATCATCTACCTGTCTACGAATGTCTTCAACTATTTTTAAGATCGCTGTTGTGCAACTTTTTCCCTTCTTAAAACCTGATTGTTTGTCGCTGAGCATTGAATTTTCGTTTAGAAATGTTTGCATCTGGGATACCATTAATTTCTCAAACACTTTGGAGAGGAATGGCAAGATAGAGATTGGCCTGAACTCGTTTTTGGATTTCGGTATGGGAAGAATTTTTGCAACTTTCCAGCAGGCAGGAAAATCTGAGGTTGTAAACACGGTGTTCATAATATGGGTAACGTAACCAAGCAGCCTTGGTAAAAGTATTTTTAGGAATTTTGGGTTCACTCCATCAAGCCCTTCCGCATTAGACTTAACTTTTAATATACACTCAAGTACATCACATTGACTAACACAGACAAAACTTAAACTATTATCACAGATGGGTACAGAGTTTAGGTACAAGTTTTGCGCTGGTTCAGGTACATTTGCTAGAACAAATCTCTTATTTAAGTCTTCAACATCAAGGTCAGATTTAGGTTGTGAGACGACTTTACCTACACCAAGACTCTTTAATTCTTTCCATATTTGGCCAGAGGTTGTTGCATTGCCGAATTTTGCATTAAAATAGTCTCGTTTAGCTTTTGCAATCATGCTCGTAGCTTTCGCTCTGAGCCGTTTAAAAATATTGTGCATCTCATCAGTTCTATACCGTTTCCATCGTTTAAATGCAGAGTCCCGAACATGAATTTGTTTTTTAATTTGCGTACTAAACCATGACTGATGTTTTGGTTTTAGTATTTTTGACTTTAATGGAACACATGTGTCAAATAGATATGAAATATTTGAATTTAAGATCATAAGTTGATTCTGAGCAGTCGTCGAGTCATAAATAGAAGCCCAGTCACAGTTGTCAAATTCAGTCAGTAATATATCGTAGTTAATAGATTTAAAGTCCCTATAATTAATTGTCTGGTTTACGTATTCCACCGGGATTTCATAAGTCAGGAAAATCATGTCATGTTTGGAGAAAGCTGGGGCTGACACCTGGTCATAAAGATTGATTTTACTTAGATCACTAACAAGGAATATATCTAACAGGGTGCTGCTATTGCTAGTAAAATGAGTGGGCTCAGAACTATTTGCCAAGGATAAGCCGAATGATTCCATTTCGGACAGAATAAGTTTTTCGCTGAGCATGTTGCTGTTTAGATCACCAGACAAAATAACATTGGGATACGACATAGAAATCTCGGACACAACATGTATTAACTCTTGAAATTCAGTCGTTTGATGAGGTCTGTATATACATCCAATCAAAGTTTGAATGCTCAAGCTTCTGTTTGTTACCTCAACGAACAAGTACTCGACTGGACTTTCTACCGGATTACTGCGAATGAGTTTACAGCTGAGTTTCGTATTCACATAAATAGCCACACCACCGGCATGGCCCACCCGATCTGATCTGTACAGCGAATAACCATCACACTGAAATAAGACATCACTAGAGTTACACACAAACCATGTTTCGGACACACATATAATATCTATATTTGAATTTACAAATATTTGCCTAAACTCATCCATCTTTTTACGTAAACTTTGAGCATTTAAATGAACTATCTTTAAACCTTCTTTTTGTTTACATAATATTCTTATCAGACTGCTCGCTATACAGCTATTTGTATTGACCTGCATTGTAATGAAGAGAAATTGAAATTAGTTATTCCTCGAAAACCCAGATTTCAGACTTTGACGTGATTCCTGCGGAACGTTTTTTCGCGCAACAGACCTAAGATTCGTGTATTTAGTATTCTGATGGTATCCCCCGTCGTGTAGGACCATGTAAATTTGATTCTAAAATCTAGTCATATGCCTAGTGCGCATATTTTGTGTTTTTGCGGCCATATCAATTTCGATGGCAAACTCACTGTAGTGTACATGTTGCATATATCAAAACTAAGTCGCTTTTACGGAATACCACTAATAATTCGTTGTTTCTCAGAAACTCACTAAAAACGTGTATTTTCGTTCTCAATAAATAGTAATGTAAGTTCGTTCCCACATGGGCAGATTTGGAACATTAATGTGGAGTTATTTAAAATTAAAAAAAATAAATAAAGGAAAGTTAACTTCGGCTCGGCCGAAGTTTGTATACCCTTGCAGCACGTTTTTAACTAATTTGAAGGACATGTCCCCTGATAACAAACAAGTTTTTCCCAATAAGACTACTTTTCTGCCTCTACTTTTGTATGACAACTATACCATATAGATGTCAAATTTCGACCAAATTTGGCAGAATTATGCAGAAGCATTAAAAACTAGTAAATACGGAGTTTGGAGACGTTTGCATTAAAAACAAAAAAGGTTTTTCTCACTAGAACTAGTTTTTCGGCCGATCGTTCCCATGGCAGCTATATGTTATAGTCATCCCGATCCGGCCGGTTCCGACAAATGTGCAGCGTATTTGGACCAGAAGACTTCGTGCTAAGTTTGGTGGCGATGGCTTTAAAACTGACGGAGGAGATAGCATAGAAACAGACGGACATGGCTATATCGACTCAGCTCGTAATGCTGATCAAGAATATATATACTTTATGTGGTCGGAAAT